>JAKSZP010013922.1:0-31254 GCA_022478985.1 Massospora cicadina | reverse complement strand
GATGTAAGGGTAGCAGTCAACAGGAAGTATCCATAATGGGATTTATTCAACGCAGAAAACGCCATCAACTCACCAGAAAATTCTTCCTCTGGCTTGAACAAGCCATCAGGGTATGTTTTGGAATCATAGAAGGGGGAAGGATAGTGGGCCACTCTTACTACTGAGGCCACCTATCCTACCACACCTTCTGCAGGTGCATATACATCTTTATATTTGTGATGAAGTTCCTTTTCAACTTCCTAAGAACCCCTAATCATGGTAGGGGTCAAACGAGGGTTCTCAGGAGTAATCTGATATACTGAAATAGAGTCCTCATCCAGACCATATGAGCAAATAAATGGTTCATTTTGGGATAAATTGCTCACATTATAAAACGTGTTTTTTGGCTCAAATGAACCCACACTCATTCCAAGGGTTTAGTGTACATCATTATCCAGGGCCATCACCCCCAAGCCCAGAGCTGATGCCTCAGCATGCACCTCAGAAATGTGTTGGGGAGAAAATGATAACGGAATCATTTTTTTGTTAACTTCAGGTTCAGACCCTTTGATGTTCCTGATTTCCGCTGAGACAGGGAGGAAATCAATGGGAAGCATCTCACGATTCAAGGAAATCTCACTAGTTGAGGACGCGATATTTATAGGGATGACCATGGGTGACATCATCATGGCGGAATCATCTGAAACCTTTACTTCATTCTCGGGGCTAGACCCCTGTACAGTTCCAAATTTAAAAGAAGTAGACAGATTAGAAGGATAAGATTCTTTCATTTCAAGAGGCGCGCGCAACTTTTCGGCCTCCATATTTATATGATTCAATCCAATGATGGCCAAAATACCTGGCCCCTTCTGGGTTGGGGCGGAGAAACTACCCCAAAGGGTTTTGACCAGATGATCAAAATTGGAAGGAGGCGACTGCTAAATTGGGGCGTTTTGCATCAATATGTCTAAGGTCAAATGGAGAAATGATGTTTTAACCTCATTGGTTAATGGCAAAGTCTGGGCTTTTTTGCAGAATTCACTCAAGTATGCTTTCATCGGCTGACCTACTTGACGCAGAGAAAAGAACTCAAAGAAGGAATGGAGGGATGCTTCCTCAGGTCAATTCTGCTCTAAGACCTGCTCCAAGCCCTCCACTGTTTGCCACAAATGCGGGTGAGTGCAGAATACTGCAAAAACCCAGTTGCCCACATTGGGAGACAAATGGGACAACAGATTCACTCCTCATGAAAGCGGATGTAAACCAGACAGATTTTGTTTACTTAACGAGGGTTTTGGCTCAAGGGATGCCAAGGCTTGTTGAATTTCCAAGTAAATCTTGGGAGAAAGGTGGGGAATCATGACATCCAAATCATGAAAAGTCCGAGACCACCAGGTATGAGCAAGAAGGGTGGGCACTTCCCAATTGGTAGTTGCAAGAATAACGCTGAGACGCACCAAAACAAAACCAAATGAGAAAATTGTGGTAAGCACCATCGTGGCAGTGACAAATGGCCAGCGCACCCAATTTACTAATAATGAAAGTCCCACACGGATAATCTATATGCATGTATAATAAAAGGGTTGGTTGACTAATGTCAAGAGAGTATCTGTAACTCTCTCATTCCCAGCAAGGTGATTTGGGATGCAAACCCACATTGCTAGGGAACTAGCCATTAGGAGAATGAGAAGGAAGGCACCTCAAACTGTGCCTGTGCAAAAGGCACCCCAGGCAAGGGTGTAAAGCGCAACATAAAGTACCAGGCAAGTCAGGAATATCACAGCTTGAGTGGACCTCAAAGGGGAGTCCATAATCAAGTGTAACTTGGCGTCAGGGGCCTTGGGTGCCTCGATCTGGAGGGAACCTGGGCGGCCCAAGGGAGCACCTGGAATTTTTGTGAATTGCGATAAAAGGTAGTGGCCCACATAGTTGGAGACCTCCCTGAAGAGGTCCACCATCAAGTTTGCCCAAGGAACCATTGGTAAAAAAATGTAAAATAACGGGTAAATTTATTAAAGAAAGTCAACCAGAGAGGAAAGTTGGTCACAAAAACCATATTTAAAGTGGGCCAGGGAAATTCAGGTTCTGCGGAGGTGCGCCCAAGCCTTGACACTCCAATAAACAGACGCTTCCATCCATTTTCATAAAATACACCAAAAGTGCCTTCACTTGAGTAATCAATTGAAGCTTTATTTTACCTGAACTTAAAATTTCATAACTTGATTGAGATTTGAACCCCTGCTCTCTGATTAACTGAATCGAACCATCTTCATTTAAAATGTAAATTGTTCATTTCAGTGCCTGGGCTGAGATAAGAGGCTGGGCGTTTTGCACCCCATTAGTATCAACCTGGGCATGCTTGTCTTGCACCCAGCGTTGATCTAAGGTGTGTTTCAGGTCAGGAAGAGCCTGAAGTTTCACCTTCTGGGCCTCCTGTCGCCCAGCCTTATCTCTAGCATCAGTTCCTGCTATTATGTCATTCAACCATGACAACTAATCAGTTGCTGGAAAAGTATTTGAGATGCTATGCTAATTTGTCATGATCAGAAAATCCCAGTTTCTGACTGCCATATAAATAATAATTCTTTGGTGCACTGACAAGCAACCAAAGCAGCTTAACCAAGTAGTAAGAGGTTTAGGGTCAATGACAACTCCAAAAGTTGCCTATTACTAGTTGGTTATGCAAAGTCCTCTATTATGGTTGGTCTGACCCAACCATGCAAAAGCTCCTCAAAATCAGACACCTGAAAAAGACCAACAGGTAAGCAAGGTATGCTAACCCCAAAACAACCTTTTTTTTTATTACTGGACATAATAACAGCCCGCTAAACAGAGCTTATCTGGGTAGCAACCAAAAATGTTCCCAGGAGAAAAAGCTAGGGGTGAAATTCCAAAGTGAGCTTCAGAATTGGCAGGCGCACCTTATAAAGGCTTACCTTTGGGGCCTCACCTGAAATATTGATTAGACTAATATGAGCCTAATTTACAACTTGGGTGAGGCACAACCCAGCATCCAAAATGACCAAGCCAAAAGTATTTTTAAATTGATTTGACTCGGATTTGGATTTTCAAATCTGAGTCAAAATGAAACAATTGAGATGAACTTGATTGTTACATTACCCCCTGCTAGAGAAGGACCCCTCCCCAAAGAGGGGCCCCATAGTGGAAGGCAACCATGATGAGGGCTTCCTGGGGCGAGTTACTTCAAGCCCCAGGAAAATTAGCCCAGATAAACTATGGGCCCCTCAAGGGAAAAGAAAAACGGTGAGGGCAAATCAGAACTGGGCTGCCAGAGATTGAATGCAGTCACGGAGCTGGATCCTTACTCAATGCCATTAATGGAAGATATCTTGCTGATGGTCACGGGATGCAACATTTTCACCAAGCTTGATCTGGTGGATGCATTCATCAGGTACTCATGAGACCGGAGCACCAATGGTACATGGCACCAAGTTCCATCTTAATTTGTTTCAATACTGAGTTATGCCATTTGGGCTGCACAAAGCCCCTGCGGTATTTCAACAAATGATTGAACAAGTACTAAGTCAGTTGATTAGCTTGTTCTGTATTGCTTATATGGATGACATCCTGGTGTTTTCATGCTCCAAGGAGGCACATGTACGTGATCTGCAGAAGATCCTGAAGGCATTGGCTGGAGTAGGATTATGTCTGAAGCCTTCAAAATGTGAGTTTAACCAGAAGTCAGTCAAGTTTTTAGGGAATGTGGTATTTTTAAAAGGCCTGGGAGTGTGTCCCAATAAGATACAGGTGGTGTGTGCTTGGAAGGCACCAACAAATCAGACAGGCTTAAGAAGTTTTCTGGGGATTAAAAGTTCCTTCAGGCGGTTCATCAAGAATCTATCAAAGTTAGCCTTGCCACTTACATGACTAATGCAAGATGTGCCATTCATATGGGGGGAAGAAGAGGAGCGAGCTTTCAACCTTGTTGTGATTCCAATATGACTGGATGAAAGCCCTAGGTCATGAGGGCGGAATGGATGAATCCACCAAGATTAATATGAGTAATGGCAATTTGAGCGCCTCAATATTAGGCGATAATGGGCTGTTAAAAATTCGCTTCAAATTAGGCGTTGTGAGATTAACAAATGAAGAAATGACGTAACCAATGAGATATGGCAAAATTGAGTTACTAAGCCACAAAAGTGGTATCATCCAAAGTTGCTACAATATAATTGGGATGAGATGATCAAGGAGGTTAGGTTTTTTGTAGTTGAGAGTTAGTGGAACAACGAGAATCAGCTGTATTAATTATATAAAATAAAGAAGAGTTGTGGGAGCGAGTGCTCCATATTTATTATAAAAGTATAATCTTTTGTTTTCAGGGCAACGATCATCACATTGTTGGTCCTAATTGCTCAGTGGGTTGAACCCTGTGCAAAAACCCTTTGGTGTATCCCTCACATATTGCCAATTTTATAACAGTGGTGCTCACTACATGGGGCCCATTGATCAATTATAGATGATAAAAACTCAGTTGCCAGCTATGTTACATCAATGTTGTTTTGATAAATATTCTACTCAACACTCTGGGTCATTTGCTTATGCGTAGCTGAAACTGGCATTGGATGCTGTGCTTAAAAAACAAGATGAGCTGCTCTAGGAGGTCTACTGCAATAAGCTGCCCCCATTCAATCATGAAGGGAATATTATGGGTACTTTAAGCGATTTGAGATTGCAACTGAAGAAGTCTTGGATCAACGAAGAGCAAAACTGTTGATTTCTTCCTTGGATGTTGAAAGTGCTGATCAAGTCATCTGTTACCTTTCAGGTAGTTCCCTTATACACCAAGAAGTTAAAGACATGGTGCTGTGGTTGTTTGGTGGAACTGTAAAGATGTCCCAGCAGAAGGTCGAATTTTTGACCATCAAGTTTCAGCGGAATGAAACCCTCACCGCATTTGCTGAGCGATTTATGGCAGAATCTCATGTGCTAATTGGGGCTGTAGTTTTATCTGACGCTGATGTGTGTATTATGATGACTTTTGCTGTGAAGCCATACCATGAGTTACATAATGTAATGGCCCCACTGTTGGATGAAGATGTACCTTTGCTTAAACTTGTTCAGTTTTTGCACTGTATATCAGCCAACTTCCCTCCACCTAATTCTGAGCGGAGTCCTTCTGCTATAAATGATGAACCATCATATGTGGGGAACTTTGTCAGTCCAGTTCATATTTCACCAAGTTATCATCAGCAGTCAGACGTCCACCCACATCTGCCTATTATCCTCAGGCCAGCTATTGCCCTAGACCTGTTTATGCTGATCATTTTTATCCAAACTCTCACCGTGGTTTGTATTTCATTAATCAATGACGTGGGCCCTATGGGGTCAGCTGTTTCAAATGCAGTCATCAGGGGCATCTGGCACGATGGTGCCATAATCAACTGGTCTCTTGTGTACAGCTGGAACAGTATGGCAAGGGAAAAGTCAGAGCGGAGTAGATAAAGGACTCTCTATATCCGCTATACCAAACCCAAATGTCCCATTTGAACCCAAATTAAAATATTCAGCGGAAGTTTCTTTGCACAATGAGTCAGTTTTATATCAGCAGCCGGTTGGAGGGGTGAATGTTTTGACACAAGTACAGTCAGCGGCTATGGTTGAAAAGGGGTTTCAGATGCAGGTCAAGCTGTATGCTTGTCAAATGGTCAACCAATAACCCCTGAAAAGTTAGACCCCTCCTCAGATGCACCTTTCTTACAATCAGTAAGCATCGCTCTTACAATCAAAACTATTATAAAACAATACCCCAGAATTGGTGAGGGGATTGCATGTTTCCTTGGAAACAGGGATTCATTAGATGTCCATGTTATAAACAGTCAAGATGCATCTTACTCTGAATGTACTTACTGTGGCCTGGTTGTAGCTAATACCCAAGTCTGTGCCATCATAGATACCGGTGCCCCTGTCAACATAGTCTCCACCAAATTGGTGGCCAGGTTGGCATTAAACTGGATGTGAAATACTGGATGATATATGGCACTGCTGGAGTGGAAAATACAGTCTCAGAGGGTGCATACAGTGTGCTTTCACTGAGGTTTGGTTCTACTGTTGTGGTAGCTCCAGCTATAGTGTTACCAAATAGCAATTACGATCTTTTAATTGGAACTGCCTTCTTGCAACACTATGGGGCTGTTATTGATATGACGAATGAGACTCTTGAGATATTGGGTCAGCAAATCCCAATCCACTTTACCTCTAGAAGAGTACCAAATGACCCAATACATATGGGGAATATTAATCTAGCTTATAGCAACGGAGTAGTTCCAGTGCGCTACCATCAGTTAAAGGGAAAAACCTGGGCCCTTCCTCAACATATATATGAATATCAAGGGCTGCCGCTCAGAGCTGCCAGACCTATATCTATTCCATCTGGGCATCAAGTTATATTGAACACTGAACTGGTGATTAAAATTCCAGACTGACTCTATGGGGAGGTTATTGGGCCATATCAGCAATTATAATTTGAGCCCCACGTGTCCCCAGGCATTATTTTACCAGGGCAGGGGTAGATCAAAGTTTTGCTTGCAAATCTACAAACAGTACCACTGCAAATTCGCCGCCACCAAATAGTGGCATATTTACACTTAATCCCTAATGAGGAGGTTCTTTCAGTTCATGACTTTGGGTCACTGGAGGAATTCGGTCTGCCTTCCAAACCACAGCTCAGTGTAGTGGCGGTTGTATCGTGTGATGAATTAATGGTACTTTTGGAACCACAGAAGGATAGGGAAATCACTTTATTTCAAAAATATAAAGAGCTTTTTGCTGTCAATGATCATGATTTAGGATGTGCTTGGGGGATGATTCATAAGCTGGACTCTGGAGATCATCCTCCCATCAGGTCAAGGTCAATCCGTCAATCAAGGGTGGTGGAAGAAGTAGTAACTGAGGAAATTGACAAGCTATTAGTGCAAGGGATGCTTGAACTATTGAAAAGTCCATGGGCTTCTCCTGTTCTTATTGTAAAAAAGAAGGATGGCACCAACTGAATAGTAATAGACTACCAAAAGCTCAAAAGCATCACTAAAAAGGACTCATATCCCTTATCATGGATTGACAACGCTTTAGATCAGCTAGGGGGAGCTCGTTTTTTCTCAGCTATGGACCTGATCTCAGACTATTAGAAAATTGAGTTGCCACCAGCGGAGCAGGAAAAGTGTGCAGTAATCACATCTAAAGGTCTTTTCTAACCAACCCAGATGCCACAAGGGCTGTGTAATGCCCCACCTATATTTCAACTGACAATGGACACTATTCTTGGGGACTTAAAACTGTCATGCATCCTTGTATACCTTAACAACATTAATGTTTTCTCCCAAACCTTCTCTGAACACCTCAATCATCTAGAAGCTGTATTCCGCCATCTTGATGAAGCCAACATCAAGAACAAACCCCAGTAATGCCACTTCTTTAAGGACCAGCTGGAGTACCTGGGGCTTGTGGTCGATGCCACAGGGCTGAGACCTCAACCAGCCAGAGTGGAAGCTATTTGAAAAATGACTCCACCCAACAGCAAGCGGGATATACAGGTCTCTTTGAGAATGGTCAGATATTACCAGCACTTCATCCCTAACTTCAACTGTATTGGGGGCCCACTATTTGAGTTGTTAAGAAAGGACACTATGTTTGAATGAACGGAACGTCAGCAATGCGCTTTTGATACACTTTAAATGGCATTAACCAGTGCACTGGTGTTATGATATCCTAATTTTGAAAGAGTTCATTGTTCAGATGGATGCATCCCTTTCCGCTGTAGGGGCAGTCCTATCCCAAAAGGATGAGGAAGGAGAAGAGCACCCTGTACCATACTGTAATCATAGTTTGAACAGCCATGAGCGCAATTACACTGCGACTGAGCAGGAGTGCTTGGCGGTGATCTATGCTTATAAGCAATTTCAGGTATATTTGCATGGGGTGAAATTCAAAGTTGTAACGGGTCATGCCTCTTTACATTGGTTACAGAATCTTTATGAGCCTTAAGGGCATCTGGCCCGATGGGCTCTTAGACTGCAGGCATACAATTTTTGAAATTCTTCACTGATCTGGAGCAAAACACCAGAATGCCAATTGTTTATTGAGATTACCTGCGATTGCAGTTATGGCAGATCTGAGTGATATCATGTTTAATAAGATGTTTAGTGGCAATTATGGCAATGAACCGCCCTCAGTCATCAAGGCATTGGATGGAATAAGGGCCAATACATTCCCAAAAAAAGAATTATATAAGCAGATAGGGGACACTACCATGAATATCACAAGATCTTCCACCCACCCAACTATTATTATGAGCGCACACTGAGCAGTTGGACATGGTAAAGTGCGTAAGACCATGGATATATTGCAGCCTCAGTATTACTGGGAAAGCATGAACTTTGATGTACTTGATACTATCTCCTCCTGTCACCAATGCCAAGTGGAAAAGCCGTTCCATCAGAAGACTTCATACTGGTCAGTGAAGCCGCACTTTTCCTGGAACACCATTTTGATTGATGTTGTGGGTCCCTTTCCAACAGGGGAAAACTGGTCCAAATACATCCTGGTAGCAATTGACCACTTGACCAGGTGGGCTGAGGTGCAACCAATACACGATTTGGGGGCACTAATGGTGGCCAAGTTTGTTATGGAGTGTATAATACAGCAACACGGTTGTCCCCAATTCATACTTACTGACAATGGGACAAACTTCACTTCACACATTCTACCTAAGCTTAATGAGCTGATGGACATCCGTGAGGTTCTAACAACTCCATATCACCCTGAGTCTAATGGAATGATTGAACAGGTTGATGGGACCCTGGTATACATACTCCAGAAGTTGGTTACTGATAGACCCTCTTATTGGAGCACACTCCTTTCTACCGCAGTGTTTTCCTACAACATTAGCTACCATTATGCCACGGGAAAAAGTCCCTTTCAATTGCTTTATGGATGGCACCCTGCTCTGCCTGCCCTCCTATATGCCTGTGTAGAGGACACTGGCAGAATAGCTCCGCAACTCTATTTGACTGTCTAACAAATATGGTGATAAAATTACAAACTGAAGCATACTCGTTCAGCTTAGCCAAGAGAATCAAAAGCCAGGCTTCAATCAGGTATGGCAGAGTGGCAAGCACAGTTCAAGGATTGAGACATGGTCCTATTCCATGATCAACATGGGTTTGGCTGGTTTACACAAGCTGTCCAGTATCTGGATCAGACCATTTGAAGTCATTGAGAAGACAGGTATAGATGCATATACTATCAAGGACCCCGCTAGTGGTTGGATCATCAACTGAGTGCATGCAAAGTTCCTCCAGGCTTATAAGCAATAGGAGCCTTATCATCCAGTCAAGGAGGGGGTAGTGTCACGATTCTGATATGACTGGACAATAAGCCCTAGGTCATGAGGGCGGAATGGATGAATCTTCCAAGATTAATATGAGTAATGGTAATTTGAGCGCCTCAATATTAGGCGATATTGGGTTGTTGGAAAATTGCCTTGAATTAGGCGTCATGAGATTAGTGAATGAAGAATTGACATAACCAATGAGATATGGCGAATTGAGTTACTAAGCTGTGAAAGTGGTATCATCTGAAGTTGCTACAATATAAGCAGGATGATATGATCAAGGAGGTTAGGTTTTTTGTAGTTGAGAGTTAGTGGAACAACGAGAATCAGCTGTATTAATTATATAAAATAAAGATGAGTTATGGGAGCGAGTGCTCCATATTTATTCTAAAAGTATATTCTTTTGTTTTCAGGGCAGCGATCATCACATTGTTGGTCCTAATTGCTCAGTGAGTTGAACCCTGTGCAAAAACCCTTTGGTGTAACCCTCATATATTGCCAATTTTATAACAAACTTAATGAAAGAAAAGCTCATTTCAGTGCCATTCCTTGCCCATCCAGATCCTGGAAAACCTTATTTGGTTAAAACAGATGTCTCAAATTTCATGGTGGAAGCAGTACTCCTACAGAAGGGGTAAAATGGGTTAGAGCACCCAGTGTTTTATTTCAGCCAAAAAATATTTCTGTGAAAAAAATTTACCTGATATATGGCAGGGAGCTACTGGCGGTGGTCATGACGCTTCAGGAGTGGCAGCACAACTTGTTATACGCCTGTCATCCTTTTATAGTATGAACAGACCATTGGGCACTGGAATATTATTGAGAACCCAAGAAAATGAATCAGTGCAAAGCTCAGTGGCATGTGGAGCAGACTCAGTATGATTTCTGGGTGGAATATAGTCCAGGAGTTTTTAACACTATTGCAGATTGGTTGAGCCAGTATGCGGGGCTAGCATATGAGAAGGCTGAGTTGGAGAAGTATAACACAGCAACCATGTTCTGGGCAGACCAATTTGCCATGATGGTGAGTGAGGATGATGAACTGGAAGTGGAGATCCAAAGGAAGCAAAGAAAGACATTATTTGGGTGGCGGTTATGGATGGAAACGGCAGAGGGCCAATTGCACAGCCATCATCATGTATATGAGAAGAGAAAGGGAATTATGTATCATGACTCATGGATATGGGTTCTAAACCCATACTGCAGTGGGAAGTGCTACAGGCATCGCATGATCACCCGTTGGTGGGACACCTTGGGGTTGCAAAGATGACCAAATTGGTGCCTCATAAGTACTCATGGGATGAACTGCAAAAGGATATCAAAAAATATGTGGCAGAGTGCCAATTTTGTACATGTTCAAAGCCTTTGTGAAAGCAGCCCACAGGGAAGTTAAGCCCACCCCAGATTCCAAGTCAGCCATAGGATTCAGTTAGCATTAATTCATTAAAGGGTTACCTAAGATCCAGGGAAAGGATGCAATAATGATTATTGTTGATCAGTTAGCAAAATATGCCAAGTTCTTCTCATGTACCTAAAAATTCTCAGCCAAAGACACTGCAAGGGTTTTTATTGATAATATATTTGCCTGACATGGTTTACTAGCAGAGATCATTTTAGATTGTGGTCCCCAATTTGTATCAAAATTCTGGCCAAGTTTGCTCAGTAACTTGAAGATTTAGCCAAGTAGGGCTTTAGCATACCATCCCCAGTCTGATGGGCAGACAGAGAGGGTAAACCAAATATTGAAACAATACCTTCAATGCTATGTCTCAGATTAGCAGGATGTTTGGGTTGCCTGGATCAGAGTGGCTCAGTTTGTTTGTAATAACCACCAGCAGTTGTCAACAGGGATGACGCCATTCTTTGCAAATCATGGATCCAATCCAACGTTGGATGGGGGTTCAGATGGTGGAGTATGCCAGGGGGCGGATGAATTAGCCCAAAGAATGACAGAAATTGGAAAATAATTATAAAATAACCTGGAGTGTGCCACAGCATGGCAAAAATGGTATGCGGATTTATAAAGAGCGCTAGACCCATCATTCACTCTAGGAGATTGGGTGTTGGTGGTGGCAAAGAATTATGCAGTACTGGTGAAGATCTGGAAACTTGGACCAAAGTTTTAGGTCCATATAAGGTGATTTAGGTTATCAACAAGGTTGCACTTGAATTGGATCTCCCAGAAGGGTCAAAGGCCCATCCAGTTATCCATGGTTCACAGCTTTGAGGATTCTGGGGGCGTGGTCCAGAGCAGCCAGGGCTGTTGAGCCCACAGGAGGATAACCAGGAATATGAGGTCAAGAAAATCCTGAAGGAGCATTGGATGAGGGGTTGGCGGCAATTTCTGGTAAAGTGGAAAGGGTATCCAGTGTAGGAAGTGACCTGACAGACACCATAGGAGTGTGCACACTGGCCCAAGAAGAGCAAAAGTTTATGGATTTACAAGGGGATGATGTACCAGATTGGGGCTGGCCTGATCCTCACATCAACCTCGTGAATATTGGTTTGAATTTGTGTGCAAATTTGGAGGTCAGATTTAAAGAGTTGGACCAATCAGAAACATCATTAGAGTTGTAAATTGTAGGTAAGGATTCAGGGATTCAAGAACAAAGGCTGATATGGCGTCTTGAATGACAGGTGTCTCAAATCCTCTGAATTTTCATAATTTAGGATACAAAAGTTTCATGAGCAATGATTTGATTGTCACTTGAAAGCCTAATCTATTAGTTAATAAATTAAGCTATTACAGGTGTTTTAAAAATGAGGAAATGGCAACTGTAGATATAATTTTGTTCTCTTACAAGGAAAATCACAATAAAGATTTCAGGTTGTTTGCTTGCTTAAAATTTTAGTTTTTTTAAAAGGAATATCATTTGGAATAACCAGAGATATGAGCTCTACCAGTGAGCTGGGCCAGGCATTGGCCTCATTTGCAGCACTATCTTGGGGCCAGGCCTTGCTGCTTGCCTGAAGCATTGCTGGAACCCTTGATCCATGAATATGTCACAAACTCTGGAAATGGCACACATGTTTGGGGTTGGTTCTCCACGGGATTATCAGTAATGTGGTTGGTAACATGGCTGGTGCTTTCCAACTCCTTTGTTATATATTGGCACAAACCTGTGCGTTACATAATGCAAAACATGACAATTTTATCAGATTGTTGCCTATATCACAGTTCTGTTATTGTAATCTAGATCACGCTTCCACTAGAACGCCACCATTCAAAGTTAAATATGGGCATAATGTGAACTTGAAACTGTTTCTAACTTTTGAAGCAAGTTTTCTTAAAAGGGATTTTGTTAGAAACATTTTTCAGACTCATGCATTTTGCTTGAAATATCTGAAAAAAGCATTATGTACCTCCAGATACTTTTCAGATAAAAAGCGTGAATCTGGTAGGTGGTAAAAGTAGATACAATGTTTATTTGGATCTTTTTTAGTATCATTGTGGGTGTACCATGTTATAAACTTGCTTATTAGCGCTTAAAGCCATACAAGTTGACAGAGGTTATATTGAGGGCAGCTAATGTCTGTCTCTTCCTGAAGGTTGGAAGATCTATGGTGTATTTCAGCATCACCTCTTGACCAAAAAAGAATACTATTTTCATACCATAAGGTTAAAGAGCTAGCACCGCCACTGGTTAAAGGTCCCCATCCTAAGTATAAGTTGAAAGCTATTTCAGAGAGACTAATACATCTTGGCCAGGTGTGATAATTGGTCAAATGGACGGTTTACCCTGTAAAGAGCATTTGGAAACCTGACAAGAATTTAAAGAATGTGGTCAGGTTGTTGTATAAATGGAAGAGGAGGGCTTTGTAGATAGCTTCATCCTTGGTGGGGGTGATATCAAGGCAAAGCCTGACATGATAAACATATTTAAAACTCCATAATAACTCTTTTCTAATAAATACTAAGTTTATAGGTAAAGTTAGAAGGAAAATAACTAAATTATAGAGATATTATTTGATCTCAACTAAGCTGTGATGGTATGTGCTAATGGCCAGTTCTAAATTTATAGAAGAGATTAGGGCCACCAAACAGGTGTTTTTATCAATAACCAAAACAAAGAGATAAAATTTTACATAAACCCAAAGAATGTTTTGTCAAGGCTTGCAGTCAAAAGTGTATTTTTTGCACCATATTATAAAATTTATTTACCAACTTTATAATCAATGCAAACTTATCTAATTTTTTACTAGTATTTCCTGAAAACCCCATATTATAAGAAACTTTATCTGTGGATGAAAAACTCCCTAACTATTACATAATTCCCTCCTTTTGGCGCACCAAATGTTCATATTAAACTGTAACTGTGGCATCAAGATATAAAGCTCATGGCTTACTACCCCAAACTATGCTAATAGGATGCCAGTCCCAGACATTAGGAGTAAGGTTAAAATTATGTCTTGGTAAGATAATAGCTAATTCTTAAACCAATAGCTCTTTATAAAATTTCCAGGGGATCAGAAAATTGATATTAACATTGGATGAACTCCTTCTAAGGCGCTAAGTAAATAATATAGATCATCATATGAAAATAAATTGAAAGGTATAAATTGGTCTCAAACTTAGGTTAACTGTCAAGTATTCAGTTCCAGATCAAAGTAATCTGAAAAAGCTGTTTAACTTTGTGAGTCACCCTGGTGGACTGCCTGTAGATGGCTATCTGTTTAAATTTACTTGGGGTTTCTGATCCTTCTGAGTGCAATAATAAAGCTAGAATTAGTCCATCATAACTGGAAATGAGGTTATTCTTGGTGTACTGATGGTGCAATTACATGATTTAGGGAGGGTTAGTGTTATATATAACTACAGAAAATGAATTTCTGCACTGCATTAATTTTAAGAGTAAAATCAACCCTTCTTATTATTTAGTTTTGTGACAAGAGTGTAGGAAGTAGACAGGCAGGTGAAGGACTAATGATTAATCCTGTCAGTTTTCAGACCTGTTCACAATGTGTGCCAAGTACCCTTCTTCCTAAAGAAGCTTAGCAGAAGTAGGTGATACCCTTTCTTTAAAGGGAGGGCATAACTTGAAAACTTTATGGAGGAGATATTAAACTTATGAATAAACCAAAAATTTTAATATAAAGTAGTTCTTATCTTCAATGCCAAAAGTAAATGTCATTCATTATAAAAATATAAATTATCTCTGCTTTAGGTGAACCAGAGGATTAACACTACCATACAAAGGGCTTATATATTTTAGGCAGTATTTGGAAGAATCAAGATTTGGACCAATAGTAACAAGTTCTAAGGCTAGCAGCCTTAAATAAAGAAAGATTAAATTTTGTGCTCACATGACAGAAGCAAACAACTTTTCAACAAACAAACTATAATACAATCAAATAACCCAAACATGGCATAATTTCTAGTTTCTATATTTTATTCTTTTATATACTAATAACATAAGCTATTATTTAAATGTATGTAAATTTAACAACCATTAAAAAGCATGTAGACTATTATCTTGTTTAAAATTTTTTTAATTATTTTGCTTATAATTTTTTCCATGGTATTATAAACTACAGAGCTATTATGTATATGCATGATTTCATAAATTAAGAGAACAAAGTTGATAAGCATTTAGATAAATGTCAACATTGTTAAACATTCATTATAGATCTAGCTTGGTTTTCCTAGACATTTTTACAAGTAATTGGTTTTATTACTAGCAGTGTCAAAGCTTAATAGATATAGAAATTAGATAACTGCTAGATAAAAATCCATGTAAACTAGATATATCATATCTATCTTGTACTATCTAGACTAGTGATTCTTTAGTTTTTTTTCAAAAAAGTAAAAACTCCATTCTATGAATAATATTTTTCATTTCAATAGGATATTTAAACGAAAATAGTTTACGTTAAAAGTCATAAAACTATTAAAGCAGGCGTTATAATTAAAAATGTTACAAAATATATAAGATTATACTTTATACATCGAGGAATCTTTCTCGGGTTGAACCATCTAGTACTAAAATAAATTACATTCTATACACTTTACAGGATTTTAACTCAAATAATTATCCTCATTAATAGATGTGTAAGGGGGACCATCTAGTACTAAAAAAATAGATGTGTAAGGCAGTAAAGGATGGAGTTTAAGAAGCAAAGTTTAAAAGTTTAAATCGATCCTAAAAATTCCATTCTATACTAATAAAGTTTTCCCTTTCGCATTAAAAAGTTGAAAAAACTATACATTTGTTAAATTAGAATTTGTTTAAGTCAATCCACTTTCATTTATAGAATTATGCGTTATTTATTATATCTTATAATGTTATTTAAATACCTCTAAAATCGATCAATACCCTAGTTCAATTTAAAATTAAGTGCTGTGATCTCAAATGATTCATTTTCCAAGTGAGACTAGTTTAAAACAAGTAATAAATGATCCCAACTAAATATTGTGAAACCATAATGATCCTGTTTTATATTTAGTTGAACGATTAGTCTAAAAAAGAAGTGACGAATAAACCAAGTGGCAAAAGTTACTAGCACTTGAGCTTTTCAAATGATATTTCATTTTAAAACTTCCACAAATATTTATTAATTGCGTATTTATCAGTTCAATATATACTAAGCACTTTGTTTAAGAATAGCACAATCCTCTCAAGCCTATTGGCTAAGATCAAGTGTAGTATCTGTTCTTTTCAGTTTAATAACTGGAATGAAGTCTATCGACTTCAATCGTTATTAATCTTATCTTTGGAACTCGAGACCAACCACCGGGCTTGCTCGGCTTGGTCTTACTGGTGTCCCTGATATTGCACTACCGCCGGGTGACGCCGACCTTCTTTTATATAAACAAAAAATTATAATTTAAATTCTTTCTTTACTGTACACTAATATTTAATTCTTTGAGTATAGTATGTAAGCTATTTACTCACTAATTCTTACTACATTCGACTCATTTATTATAATCTATCCTTACACGCATAGAAATTTAACCAGTTGATAAATCTAAATTAATCTCAAATACTGTCCAAGCCATCAAAAATAGTTAGTTCAACCCACTCCACTAATAAAAATTGCTAATAACGTCATATTAAGTAAAAGTAAAAACAATATTTGAGTTAGGTTCACTTACAAGAACATAGTTGACAGAAAATGGTATCATAGAGCTGACGTGCTTGCAGCAAACATGCAAAAAGCTTACCTCGCTAGCTTTTAAAAATTAAGCCTACTTAGTGATGCAACTTCAATAGTACATTTTTGTTTGAGGCTGGCTGACTAAGGGATGGGTAACACAAAAAGCTCCAACAGTTCTTTGAAATTATAATAGAAACCCAAGGAAGTATATTGTAAGCTTACTAAAATACAAGCACCAAGTTTTCTACCGTTGGCAGCGGCGTTTTCCAATGCATTGCCAATATCGCAGGCTGATTTACAGGGCTCCGAGGCGAGCACGATATTCCAGCTAAAGAACCCAAGGCAACAATCCTGGAACAAATAAAAAGGCAAATGCTACCCGAGACAAAATAATTTTTATCAATTAAACCCAAAGGTTCTAACAGCGAAATTTCAAACCACCAAGTCTACTAACAGTTGAAACGAAAATAAACAATAAGAGAAAATAAGCAAATATGGAATTACCTTTAGGAGAAGATCGAGTGAAAGCGACGTAATCTAGTGACGACTTTAAGCTTATCAACGGAGTTAAGTAACAAATCCATTGCGGCTAGGGACCTCGGAATAGTCATGCAGCCCGCCAATAAATTCATTATTTAAAGTGTAGAAATACGATAAAACTTGATTTGGAATCTCAAGTTGAGGCCTCTAGTCTATACTCTCGCAATTTAAATTATTAGTTTAATGATGCTTTACATAGCCTTATAGTGTTAAAAATAAACGATTAACCTTAAGGTTAAAAATCACACTTTTCATAATTTTTTAATGTAATATTGTATTGTCATCGGAGATACATAAATGTGCCTAATTTCAAAGCTATAGCAAGCCTGGAAGGTAAACTTGAAACTTTCGAATCAACCGAATATCAAACCGCTCAGCCATAACTATATACCGATTACCATCAAAAATATATAGGATTTTCACTTATTACATATAAAACTTTTTATTTTGAACATGAAAATTTAATTTTTTGCGTTATTGTATTGTCATCCAAGACCAAAATCTGTGCAAAGTTTCAGAATTTTTTAGTAACAATAAGTATCTGAAATAGAGCTTGTAAGATTTGATTACAGACAGATGTGATAGTGAGTTAAAGAAAAGTGTGTAATAACTAACATCTAGAACACAAAGAATTTTGTTTTATCAATTCATAAGTTCTTAGATCCAGATTGTATAGTATCTATATATATAAAAGCAAATGTGTATGTATGTGTGTGTTTGTGTGCGCGATGCCCAGCCAAAACTAGAGCATGGAGAGCTCCGAAAATTTGGTTATAGGTGGACGGGAGGGGGTCCGTGTGCACCTCGAAGCCCGATTTTTAATTTTCATAGTATAATAAAAAGTTTTATATGTAATAAGTGAAAGTTTTATATGTTTTTAATGGAAAGCGGTATATTGTTACGGCCAAGAAGTTTGATATTCAGTTGATTCGGTAGTTTAAATGGTTTTGTCGAACGGTTGGTGGGTTTGTGTTGATTAATAGGCTTAACGGTTTAAATAAAGTTAGTGATTGGTTGATTTAATAAAGTTGATTGGTTTTGGTAAGTAGTTGTGATTTTGGTTGTTTCGATACATTTAGTTTTGGCTTACAAAACGGTTGGTGATTGGTTGATTTTTAATCTAATGGTTTTAGCTAAGTGGTTTAGTGGTTTAGTTAATTCGATAGGTTTAATTGGGTATGGCTGAATGGTTGGTAAATTTATATTGATTCAGTATAATTTGATTGCTTAATTTTATCGATAACTGTCTACAAATATAAAAATATAAGATTATCAGATAAACTTTAAGCCCACAAAAAATCCGTGTTAAACTGGGTATCAAGAATTAGCCTAAACTTTTATTTACAAAGTATCATTCTGTTAATATCTTTATATAAATGCATTATCTCGAGCAAATAATCAAAAATCACCAAACTTGGCACAAGTATTCTATACCATTTTTCTTTCAATTTCAACATTTTGCATTTCAATTTAACAATTTACACTTCAATTCCAACATTTTGCATTTCAATTCCAACATTTTACATTTCGATTTCAACATTTTGCATTTCAATTTCAACATTTTACACTTCAATTCCAACATTTTGTATTTCAATTTCAACATTTTACAAATTAATTTCAATATTTTATACTTCAACTTCAATATTTTATGTTTCAATTTCAATATTATACTTCAATTTAAATACTTTATTCTTTAACTTAAATATTTTTATTTGAAGGGAGGATACCCCAGTGGTAGAGTATAGACCCTCTACCACTGCCTCCCGAGTTCAATCCCGGTAATGGACTTTGGGTAGGGGACGATTTTGACTGTGTTGGTTTTGCGCGCCAATGCCCCGAACCGAGATAGCAAATAGCAAAGGCGGTCCATGGAGTTCCTGGCCTATCATACGCCGCGCATGGAGGTTTTCCGGGTTTTATCCTCCTTTCCCATTTTCTTCACTTCCCTAATCGGTGCGGTATCGTCCCCAGGTCGGCCCACCTCGAATAAAACTAAATATTTTTATTTGAAATTCAATGTTTTATAATTCAATTTCAATATTTTTAGTTTTAGTTATTGCATCATATCTAGTTCTAACTACAGACTCATTGATTTCCTCAGCATTAGTATTTTCTTTTGGTAGATTATAATTTGATATAAGGGATATACAAATATTTTTAAATATGAAAAAAGAGTGAGCAATAATATGCTTGCACTATTTTAACAGGAATAACAAAATAAAACTATCATCAAAAATTGTGTTGATATTAAACTATAAAATGTTGAAATTGATTTGTAAAATGTTGAAATTGAAATGCAAAATATTGAAATCGAAATGCAAAATGTTGGAATTGAAGTGTAAAATGTTGAATCGAAATGTAAATTCGAAGTTGAAATTGAAATGCAAAATGTTGAAATTGAAAGAAAAATGGTATATAAAGTTTGGGAACGGAATGCTAATATGTAATTATTTAATATAATCATATAAAATTAAATATCAGTACTATATAAGATCTAGAACATATATTTCTAATGGTAATTATATAGCAATTTGGCTGGGTATTTTCATATTCATTTGATTCTATTTTTTCATAGGTTTTGATAAGGGGTTGGTAATTTTTGGCTGTTTTGTAAGTTCAATAATTGGTTTTTGCTGAGTGGTGGTTTATTTTTTGGTTGATTTGATAGGCTCAATAATTTCAGGTAAGTGATTGATATTTAGTTAATTTGGCAGGCTTAATAGATTTTAGCTAAGTGGTTGGAGGTTGGAATTTTTAATAAGTTTAATTGTTTCTGAACTTATTGATAGCTACTACCAACATAAAGGCTAAAATAAATTAGAATCTGATTGATTTATCTTATTTGGCCGAGTGTTTGATGGTTTTTGGTCGAATCGATAGGATTATAGTTTAGCTTTGGGGATGATTAGTTAATTGATTTGATAAGTTCAGTTAGTTTTAGCTGAGTGGTTGGTAATTTTGGTTGCTTTGATTGAGCAATTAAATTTGGCCGAGTAGTTATTGCTCAACTATATAAAATCTAAATTAATCAATTCGAATCACCTGAAATTCTATAGACACCGTAGAGAAGCAGGGCAACTCCGCTAGTATTAATCTAAAATAAAAAATCCCAACTTATAATTATCCCTAAATAAGAATATATATTCTCAGATATCCAATTTAAATATTAAAAAGCAGGGCCCTATATAAAATTAAGAAAAGACTTTTCTTTCTGCTCAATCTCACTTACAAAAAAATTTTAATAAAATTTTATTTATCCACCGCCATCTGACCACATCCATTTCCCATTTGATATCATCAGATCTGCCACCTGCTGCCCCAATGTAGAGCAGCGGTGATTCACCCCCTAGCATTTTCTGCCCTATGGGGAAGCATATTTGAACAGGCTCAAATAGTCTGCCCCACTCTTCTGGCCAATTTATCTCTCCATAGGATTTACTTTTCCACCTTGCAAGTATCCACCCATCCCACCCCCATCCTCTCACCCTTCCACACTCTAATATTAAATTTTACCTTCATATCAACTATGGGCATTTGTTCCCATATGCCAATAGATAAATAATCAAATTAGCTACCACTGCCTTTGCACCAGCTGGCTTTATTAATTTCAGTCCTTTTAAGGGCTATTTTGATATAGGGTTTCAAACAGAGGAGGGTATTTTTGTAGCAGCAAAGATTCTATTAATTTATAAAAACACCCCCATTCCTACTACCCTTACTCATCTCCCTTCTGATACTACTATGGTGGTATCATTTCCAAACCTCCCTTCCCACCTTTCACCTCAAATTTTGTATAATGTGTTGATATCAGGTCTTTTGGCTTATGACTCTCAACACAACCTCATCTTCACAGTTCTCTCTGGGGCAGAGTGCCTTGAAGCCCCTTGCACCACTGCCACTATTATCCCCTACTACCCTGCCATTACCCAAAAAATCCCTCTGCATGCTCACATCACTAAAGCACCAGAGCATCTCTTTTGGACATGGGTCAACAACAGTTGACAGATTTATACACTCAGTTTTAAACTAAACCACTTTAAAAAGTCCTGCCCCCATTCTGTTTCATCTGTCACTTTCTCTGAACCCTTGTCAGTGGCATCTGAATGAGGTATTTTATTGCCACCTCATCCAAACACCCTTGATTGCTGAACCAGAGCAAGAAATCTGCTCCCTCCAATTCCATCAGCCACACTCAACTATCTGTATTCTAACCCACCAATCAGAATCAGACTTGGACCACTGTTTGCCACCAAGAAACTTCCTATTCACCAACTACCACTCACCCTTATTCTGCCTCACCTGATCATGTCAACCAAAATCCTTGGGCCCTATTGGATAAGGTTGATAAATCAGGTTAAATTGTCATGGATGAGGAGGACAAATTAGGTAAAAGCCCCATGGATGGCTATAACTTGACTGAATTTCTAAATTCTAATTTTGACAATCCTCTCCCACCCAAAGGTTATGCCCCCAAACCCAATGCCATCCTCTTTTAAAGTGACCACCAGCTTGCCTTAGCAGCAGTGGACTCACCTCATTGTCTCCTTCTCCACAAAGCAGTAGCAAAATCACTTTTGAATTATCAAAAGGGATTTATATGCCTAATTTTCCTTAGATTTTCCTGAATAAGCACAAGAAGAAATTAGCAAGCTGGCCTACACCACCAACAATGATACCTTATATTTTCTAGCCTTGCAGTCTTTAACCCAGAAACTAAAATCACTAATAAATCTATTGCCAATTTTGATCTTCTCCCAGATGCACACCTTCAAGATGAAGATCATCTTGCAGACCCCCACTATACCTCCTTATGCCCCATGTTGCTGATGCTCCCACCCCAATGCTATCTGCCTAGGTCCACCAGCTAAAGCGGGTGCATACAAAAGTTTCCCCAAATCCTCCTCGCCATCTGATATGGCTTCCTAGGCTGATAACCTAGGGGCTATATTAAGATTTTTTTAATTTACATTAATCCCTTTGTTTGGCCCATTTGTGAATAAAGATGCATGGTGGCTCCCCCTTTTGGGTTGGGCACCACTAGTACTAAAAAAAGAAGATCATCTTGCAGAATATTTTGAAGCTCTCCTCCAGGCTGATATTCTTTCTATTAATCCCTTTATTACAGCCTCATCCCCCACCAATCTGATGCCCCAACACCTTACTCTTGGCTTACATTTGCCTCTTCAATAGCACTGCTTCTTATGTTGTTGCTGAGGCTGACGCTGTGCCACCTGACCCTCCCTCCCTCTCTGCCATAGTAGGTTATCAGTCTTTCACTCCCTTCCTGGCTAAAAGTTTTATTTTGTTTTTGTCAACCTGTTTGTTTTGGATTTTTTTTGCTTTAATTGGTAATGTCTGTCCCCTGGTTGGTATTCCTCAAATAAATTTTTTATTTTATTTAACTGAGGCAAGTCGACCAGACGATAACCAATACCAAAAAATATAGAGAAGAGGAGAAGGTGAAGTGGACTTGAATTAGGCACCCCAGAGTAGACAAGCTACCCCTGATGCCAGCTGATACCGCCAGGTGTGGGGTCTGTTGGGTACTCTACTCTGAGGGAATTTCCCCTGTTATGGAGCAGGTGTGTAGGAAGAGGCCCATGTGTAGGAACCATACTGGGAATAATGACTCTATGAGCCTTTTCTGCCTTGGCTTCATGTATCCATAAAGCAAGGCTTGGAAGTGTTCCAGTAGGTGGACGTGAAATCTATTGATTGTCCCACGGATGGTTGGTATGGTACTCCTGAATGCATCCAAAGCAATGGTGTGGTTTGTCTACATTGTGATGGTTACTATTAGTGAGTGGAGGGTAGGTGGTATTAGGGACTCAATATGGAGCATGAAGAGGCTCCTTGATATGGAAAGTTCCTGGTTATTCTGGATTCTAAGCAGGCGCGCAACTTCCTGCCATATGGCTCTTGATGGGGGGAGGGAAATGCTTTAAGGCGGTGGTGTAGGGTGCCTTCACCTCCACACAATGCACACTCCGCATGGAGGGAGTTGGCGCAATCTGAGGTTCTGTACGTTCTTCTAAGGCAGCTCCAGGTGTTAGCTCTTACCCTTGGCTGGAGGAGCGGATGGTGTGTCAGCCTCCATATTGCCTTCTGCTGTGTGAGATCATATGGGATGTTCTAAAGCATCTAGATAGTCAATTCTTGCAATGACTGAGGCCACATTGTGTGTGTCCCACTGGGGGTTGTCCTCTGGGTTCCTTAGTATGAAGTGGGCTCTGAGCCTGCCCCTTCCATGACTAGTGCCTGTGATAGTGACGGTTTACCCCATGTGTTGAATGTTGTGGAGGAGTTGTTTGAAGTGTGGGGGAGTTCCGTGAGGGCCCACTGCAGTGGGATGGTTTGTGAGGTATGTGAGCAAGCTTTATGGGTTGTGTGGGTTGGATAGTTTTAGTGCCTGTGCAAAGTTGGCCTTCACCGCTCTGGACCAGTGTTGTTGTGGGAGGTCTAGGGCAAGGACTTTCTTTATCCAGGTCCCCAGTATTCAGTTGGCGTGGACCTCAAAGTTCATTAGGCCCATGCCTCCACTGGAGCGTGGCCAAAGAGTGTTTTCACCCTTACAGGTGTTTGGGTCCCAGTCCACAGCCATCCCTGGATGAGTGCACATATTGAGGACATGAAGGCTGGTGAGAAGGATATTGTGTGTGCAGGGAACCACAGCATTGGGAGGATGAGTGAGTTGGCAACTGTTACTCGCCCTGTTAGTTATGGGGATCTTCCCTTAAGGGAGGCAACTCAGTTGGTCATCCGCTGTAGTAGGTTGTTTTCCATTGTTTCATTGGCGTACCCTCCTGTCTCCAGCAATACCCTAAGGTGGCAGACAGGGTTGGTTGAAGGAGGTGATGAAAAGGGTAGGATGAGTGGGTTGTTCCTTTGTGGGGGGCTATGAGGTTTGGGTGTTGTAGTCCAGTAGTTGATGTACTTGCCTAGAAGAATTATTTCCATTTTCCTTTTGTTGAGCAATGCGTTGCTCACCGTGGAATACTCCTCCATGGTGCGCTCCAGTTGGTGGGCATCATTACTGTTAGCTATACCTGTTATGAAGTTATCAGCATAGGCTAGTATCTTGACTGGTGGCTGGCCTTGTGCAGTAATTCCCATGAGGCGTGAGTCAGCAACTCAAAGGAGTGGAAAAAATCTGAAGTTGTACAGCAGTGGGCTGAGGGGGTCCCTTTGTTTGAGCCCTCTGCGTGGTGTGATCTTGTTAGTTAGAAAGCCAGGGACGCATACAGCCATGGATGCTGATTATGTAAGGAGCATCGCCCAGTTTATGAATCTGGGTGAGAGATTGAAGGCGCTCAGGCATTCCTCCAGGTATGGCAAGATAATGCAAACGTATGCCTTCTCCTGGTCTAGGAATGATAGGGCTCCAGATGCTTTGGATTGGAATATGTTGGCAACTGAGTGTATATTGGTCCAGATTGAGTGTCCTGGTATGAACCCAAATTGATTGGGTGACAGGATATTGGAGGCTATTGTGCCTAATCTGGATGCTAAAATTTTTGTAAGTAGCTTTGTATCATTGTTAGAGAGTGCAATTGGGCACCAGTTGGACAGGTCCAATTTGTCACCCTTTTTGTACAGGGTTATGACATAGGAGTCCTGGCCACCAGGTAGGAGACGTGTCTCCAGAAGGCATTGGTTCATGGATGCTAGAAGGAGGGGGGCAATTTTCTTAAAGTATTTCTTATAAAATTCATAGGGTATTTCATCTAGTCCTGGGCATTTCCTATAAGGTGCACCGCAAACTGTGTCCCAGAGTTTCTCCTATGCTATTATATTTAGGAGGTTGTAATCTGGCGATGTGCTTTGTATTCTCGCAGTTTGTATAAATTTTTTAATTTTTTTGGGGTCTGTTGGGGTGTCACAATATAGTACAGTGTAATAATGGTGTACTTCCACCTTGACCTCTGTTGGGTCAGTTGCCACAGTGCTGTCAACTTTGTGGACCTGTGTGCATGTGGGCTGGTTGCCATGGGAGTGAAATTGGCAAAAAAAGTATGTCAAGCAGGTTTTGCCTTCTTTTATGAGCTTACCTTTTCTCAATATCTTGATTCTGTGCTGGTGTTTGAATATGAGAGCGTTTAGGCGGGCTGATATTTCTGCCCATTTGTTACCCCAATTGAGGCTGTAGCCAGAATTTAGGACATTGAGCTCAAGGTGGTCCAGATCCATCAAGGCGCGCCTAATTGTGGCTATGTCAGTGGTGTACTTGCATGGGGCGATGTGGCAAGTTTTATTTAAATTTGGATTTGAAATTTGCTCAGGTTTCATTGGGGATCCAATATGAGTGGGGATGTAAATACTAGGTTCATGGCCTCATGTTCAACCCAGTCAGATATTTTTAGAAATTTTATGTTTTCTGAGTGTAGCTTCCTCCAAGTTGACACTTGTGTGGAAATTCAGGTTGGTGAGAGCTGCACCAAGATGAGTCAGTGGTCAAAAATTGATTTTTTTGTTGTGAATTTGGAAATGTTCCAGCGGTGTATTTTCAGTGCAAAAATGAAGATGATGCATCTCATTGATTTGAGCGTTACCTTTCATATGTTGGGGAGGGTCATGTTGGGAAGGAGTGGTGACCTAGGGGGAGGGTGTCATGTAGGCCTAGGGGATGCTTTCATTGCACAGAACTCAATGCGTCCTGGTGGGTATCCCCTGGTACTAGGCCATTGGTCCATGTTGGAGTTATCCCAGCAGTTGAAGTCGCCCATTATAATAGTATCAGGTGGGAGGGCGAGTGTTGGGATGGTTTCAAGGAATTGTTTCCTCTCAGCTGCAGTTCACGGTGCATAGATGATTGCTATCAAAACTGTTTCCTCTTGGTTTACAATCGTTGCAACCAGAATTTGGCCATGCAGATATGAGGAGGAGTTTATAATTTCTAGCCGTTTGTTATTTCTGATGCCCACCCCACAGTGCGTCATCCAAACTGATAGGGATGTTGAGACCTTGGCTGACCAGGATCCTTCTTCCCCCTGTGGACAGTGGGTTTCTTGGGTGGCCAAGTATCTATAGGGGAATTTTGCAGGTAGCCCAGTTTTTTGGCTTGTGACGTGTAAGCCCTGGCTCCCACAATATTTAGCATCCCAATTGTTACTGAGGTGCCCATGGCGCCTCAGGAGAAGTTTGGAAAGCCTCCCAACCCACACCCAATGCCCTTGTTACTGGTCCTGCTTCATGTCATAGGACCAGTATATTCTGTGGCATTGTCCAATTCCATATCTTGCATCAATTTCTCACAGAAATTGCAGTTTTTCAAAATTGTGGCATATTCTTCCACTTGCAACCCTTGGTTAATTGGTGCAATGCGCTGATTTGTTTCTGTGGTTTTGGGGTGCGATTTTGGAGAATTGGGTCCCACTTTTCTGTCCATATTGGGGCCAAATTGTTCTGCTGATTTTGCATATTTGATGTTTTTTGGTAACTCAGTTGCATTGTTGAGAAAAATTTCCTTTTTAGTGTACTGCTCTGATTGGGTGACTCAGATAATTTCCTCCATGTTTTCCTCAGCTTGGGCAGTCTGTTCTGATTGGTTGGCTCAGCTGCTTTCCTCAATGTCTTCCTGAATTTTGCCAGGGTCAATGGCAGAGGCTGTGAGTGCTGCTACCTTGGCCACTTCCCACTTGTGGGCTTTTTGCAGCATTTTGTGTGCTTTGGGTGTTACTGTGTCTATGATGAGGTAGTGCCCATCCTCTCCCCATTAAAATTCATGGTTAGCATCTATCATTTTGCCAAATTCTGCGTCATTTTTGTCCATGGTGTCATCACAGAATTATGGGGCCATGTTGCCCTCCTTCACTGGGCATGCATGTTCCTTATGTACTAGTGTGGTGCAGTGGTTGCAGATTGGCGGTGAACGTTCTGGTGTGACACAGAATGGTTCTGACACCTTCCCATCTGGGAGGTGAAATGTGCTATGTGAGGGATTCTTGTGAGATCCTCTGCCACCTCAGGGATTGGGTGGATTATGGCAATTGCCTTTCCTGTGCACAGGTTTGGCATCAATTGGAATCTTTATAATTCTAACTGTTTAATACCTCCATAGTGTTTGAGTCTAACTTAGAGCTCCTCCTCAATTTGCTTATGGGGGGTTGGTGGGGAGTGAGTCAAAGGAGATAAACAAAGTGTTTGCTTTGTTCCATCTGGTGCACATGGTGCGCACAATTTGTTTGCCCTTGGGGAGGGCAGCTTTGATGCATACATTTGCAGTGGCATCTGAATTTTCTTCAGTTTCAAAGCCTAAATTGACCCAGTTGTGTGGGACCATTTCCATGTTCACATACACCGCATATAGGAAAAGGGAGGCCTGTGCCTCACACACTTTTTCCCACAAAGTTGGTGACTTAACCCCTAGGTAGAGTCAGAGCCCATGCTCTACCTTCAAAAGAGGTTGGTTGTACTGAGTTTCCATGTAAAAGTTGTGTTTCATGGTAAACTTCACAAACTTGGGAGGTGGTTCAGTTTGTGGTTTCTCAGCGGCATTGGTTCCCAGTCCCCCTCCAGGGCGCTTCTTGCCCTTTGGCGCACCATTTTGCCCATTGCCTGTTATGGCTTTCACCCAGTTCAATTGAGATTTGTTGTAAACGCTCATATTTCCTGTATGATTATCAAAAATTGCTGTTCAAATCAAATTGTAGTAACTAATGTTATTGTTACAGGAAATAAAAGCTCTGCCTCAAATAAATTTTTAAATTTACTTTTATATAAAATTAACAAAAAGGCCAAAGTATACAAGTGTCAATCAATGTTTAAAATAATGCCAGATCATATTTGAACCATTTTATTTTTTAATTTAGGAATTTAACTACAGCCTTTACATGACTATACCATAGAAGTGTTAGCTTAAAAAGTAACATACAATGTTACCTCAATAGTGTTTTATTTTAGAACTAGAAACTTTATAAATATTCTATTTTTCAAATATGTACAATAAAGATATAGAGGGACTAAAGTTTAGTAGCAATGTAGTTATAACTAGTACTTATAAGGTATAGACTTTACGTCTCTAAAAATCATTCAAAAATAACTCTAATCATGCTTATATTTGACTAGAACCTAATGCACATTCTAGATAGGTATTAAATTACAATAAACCATTTATAGAAACATATGACTATTCTTAATATGGCACAATTCTAGTTCAAAGTAGTAGACCTACATTAACCTTTTGTTAAATAACCTTTCAAACATCATGAGTATAGTTAGTCAGTATAGTGTATAAGAAAATCTGCATTAAAATCAGTTAAATAAGTAATTTAAACATATATATATACATACCTAACTCTGGTAATAAACACACTTATTTATTCTTCAATATAATAAAAATATTTATGAGAAGTATTCTAATTAAACATTAGTCCAAAAAAACATATCACCAATATCAGCTTTTTGTTTTTATTAAGCAAAATATCCTAATTTATAACATCTATCACAATCAAAACAATAATATTTAGGATTTATAGAAAATCAAAGAGTAAATGAAAGCAGAAATTGGGCTAACTTATCCCAAATTATGGTATATTTAAATAAACAACTATATATGGGTTGCATGCATGCATACATGCACTTATTATATATATATGCAAAAAAACTTTGTCATTAATTATATCTTAAATTATAAACTTGCTTATAAATAAGGTAAGAAAATTAATTTAATATCAAAATCACTAAAAGATCAGATCAAAATTTAAAAGCTTGCTTTTCTTTCTGATTAATATCACTTTTAGTAAATGATTTGATTTAAACCAAACAATTTAATAATAAATTCCAGGTGAGATGAGCACAATTCATAAATAAGGACTGAATTGGGTGAACATGGTAAATGGCAGCAGACCTGGATCTGCACCACCCAAAGGCACCAAGCATACCAGAAATAATGAAAACCAAGTGAATAATAATAAAACTAAGGTGGTGCACCACACAAGTTTCATGGACTTTTAATAAAGTACTTCAGTTATATGGAAGTGTCCCATTCTCAACCACTATCATCAATTGAACATGAGATTTATCTGTTTTTGGGAACAGAGGTACTGGCATTATAGGAAAAGTTTGGCAAGGCCCCACCAAAATTATTCACACATGCTATGTATATGACAACCCATACTATCCGCTATGGTTGGGTGGACCATGGGTTTGAGATGGCAGAAGGAGATAATGATTCCCCAATGGTCAAAAATTGGTATCAACCAAACATACACATTAGATAGAATCCAAGAATATTAATATTATTTTTTACTATCTTCTGACAACACTTGAATGTACAGTAGTTGAACACCATCTCTGGGAGGGCTTATATTTTACAGTGAAATTAAACAGTTTGAGATTTAAAGATTCCAATTAATGCTGACCCTTAGCACAAGGAAGGTAATTGCAATTCTTTCACTAAACCCAGAGGTAACGGAGGATCTCATGAAAATTACCCACATAGCCTCTACTATTAATGTGAAAAAATGCCAATTATTTCATACAACAGCGGAGAGTGCACCATCCATATGCAACTACTGTCAGGCCTTTAGACACAAGGTTCATGCCTGGACCATTTAAGAAGGCTTAAGAGAAATGGAATTCTGTGAGGAAGGAATGGGTGAAAACTCAGAATATGGCAAATTCACAGACACTACTTAATTATCTAACTGAGGGGAATTTGGATAATATAAAAATTGTTGACCAAATTTCCCCAAAGGAGCAAAAAATGGTCAAACAGGCCTGAAAGTTGACCATGACCAAGGCAAAGGCGTCAGCAAAATCATCCATCTTATCTTAATATATTCAAGTAGATATGTAAGAACAGAAACATTGAGCCAAATAAATTGGTACAGAAAACCAACCAGACAATCCAAACCAACTTGATGCAGCGGAGTTTAATTTGGGAGAAAATTTGCCATTACTGGGGAATTGCACACCCCAAGATTTTGAATCAAAACTCAAATGGGAATGAACATCAACAATTGAATTTTTCAGACATGATTGAGCTCAATGGGAACACACAAGTACGCTGCAATAAAAATTGAGAGCTAATAAAAGCAAGAAAAGAAACAAATCAGCAGTAGTTAAAGGGGCGGAATATACCCTCAGTGCCTAATCATCATTATGGCACTCACAGCAAGGACGCAAAGGTGAGCAAGGATGGTGAGGGAGTAGGGCTGGGGGCCCTGCTAACTGCTCCTGAGGTGCACTGGGGTTTTCAGTAAAGATAGAGACGTTGAACATGGTGGGACTCAAGGACTTAATATACTGGGCCAAGAAGTTAGATCTCTTGCACAACCCCTCTGTGAATATCCTGGTGGTACAGGAAATGCGCTGTCCACAAGGGAAGGAGGAGGCATGAGAAAACATGATCCTCTCAACACTATTACTTTGGTCACAGCATTGTGGGGTGATAGTATGTGAAAACCAAATTTTTTAAATAAATAAATAAAAATCTATCTTTGGATGGCAGCATACTAGCTGTTACCTTCTCATGGCATGAAGTGGTGCACATATAAGCCAGCATGTATTCACCAAACTGTGCACAAGATTTGCATAATTTTTCTCAGCCTTGACACACCTCCATCTCCCAGAAAACACCTTTGTTATGGGAGACATGAACTGCTGGGTAACCCAAAAACTGATCAATGGCCATACAAAATGGAGGCACCACAAGGACACGTTGAACATTGCATGTTAAAAGCCACCTTAGGCCATAATACTTTACTCAAATGATTACCTCTCCTGAAGAAAATGATGTGACCTCATGTGCACAATAGTAAACTAATATCTATGTCATGCATAGACCTCATACTTGCACCATCAATTTTCTGACACCAAATTTATCTATTTAAAACTACATAATCAAATTTTTTAATCACCAACTAGTTTTGGTGTCTGTCACACCATTAAAAACAAGCATATGAGCACCCAGGTGGTGCAGAATATGCCCAGAAAATTTAAATGAACTGGAGTTTCATTCTTGGATGGAGGACATAACCTCAAAGTGAGATTTTCAAGCACCTTTCAGGTCAGAACTGCTGATCAACTGGGAAAATTATAAAAGTTACTGCATCCAAATCAGAGGCTTTTTCTTTATCATAACAATCACTTTAGTTACTATAATTTGATTCAAACAGCAATTTTGGATAATCACACACAGGAAAGATGGGCGACTCTACCAATAAAAATAATACAACATGGGCGAGCATCGTGGCAAGTGGTACACTTAATGGTGCAACTAAGGGCAAGAAACGCCCTGGAGGGGGACCAGGAACCCAACTTGCAAAGAAATCGCAAACTCAGACACC
>JAKSZP010013921.1:0-31393 GCA_022478985.1 Massospora cicadina | reverse complement strand
CATTTAAAACTCCTGCCTACTTGAGAACCTAACTTAAGAGGTATATATATACCAGATTTTGTGTATGTAGATTTTTAGCTTAAGTGAAAAAAAATTAATACAATTTACATATTCGTTTTATTTTATATAACTGAGGTAAGCCAACCAGGGGACGGACATTACCAAATATATGTAAAACTAAGGAAATAATCGACAAATATAAAATTAGGCACCCCAGGGTACTCAAGTTACCCCTGTTGCCAGCGGGACTGCCAGGTATGGGGGGTTGGTGCACTACTTTGAGGGGGTTTCCCCTGCTATGGAGCAGGTGTGAAGGAAAGGGTCTGTGTGGAGGAACCAGAGTGGGAACCATGATTCTATAAGCGCTTTTTGCCTTAGTCTCATATATCCATAGAGCCAGGCTTGGAAGTGCTCCAGTAAGTGGACACGGAATCTGTTAATAATCCCATGAATGGTTGGGACCGTGCCCTTGAACGCATCTAATGCAATTGTGTGTATTGTCCACATTGCAATGGGTATTATTAGGGAGCGGAGGGTAGATGGGATTGGTGACTTGATCTTGAGCGCAAAGATACTTTTTGATATCGAGAATTCCTGTTCATTTTGAATCTTAAGCAGGCGTGCGACTTTCTGCCATATAGCTTTGGTTGGGGGGCATGTTTCTAGGCGGTGATGTAGGGATCCCTCCCCTCCACATACTGCACATGTTTTGTGGAGGGAGTTGGAGCGGTCCGCCATCCTATAGGTCCTTCTCAAACAGCGCCAGGCGTTTGCTCTTATCCTTGGCTGTAGGAGTGGGTGGTGAGTCATTTTCCACATTGCCTTCTGTGTGGTTAAATCATAGGGATTGTCCAACATATCTAGGTATTCTATCTAGCTATCCATGTGGTTGTTGCGAGCATATCCTTCTGGGGGTGGTTTTCTGGGTTTCTTAATTTGAATTGGGGGCTGGGTCGTCCCCTTCCCTGCATAGTACCCATGTTCTCTATGGTCCATCCCATATGACAGATAGTTCAGAGGATATGTTTGAAATGAGGGGAGGTTCTATGTGGACCCGTTGCAGTAGGGTGCTTGGCAAGGTATGAAAATAGTCTGGGTGGACTATGTGGGTTGGTTAATTTTAGGCGCCTGTGCAAAGTTAGTCCTTGCTGCTCTGGACCAATGTTGTTGCGGGAGGTCTGGAGCAAGGATTTCCTTTATCCAGGTACCTAGGATGTGATTGGCGTGGCTCTCAAAATCCATTAGTCCCATGCCTCCACTTGAGCGTGGGCCAAATAGTGTTTCCATCTGTATAGGAGGGTGAGAGACAGGCCACAGCCAGCCCTGGATAAGCGCGTGGATTGAAGTTATAAAGGTAGGTGAGAAGGCGATCGCATGGGCTGGGTACCATAGTATTGGGGTGATGAGCGAGTTAGCAACTGTAACTCGTCCTGTTAGTCCTGAGGTTCTTCCCTTGAGGGAGGCGACGCGTTTGGATACCCGTTGTAACAGGTTACTTTCCATTGTCTCATTAGCATATCCCCCTGATTCTAGCCAGATCCCAAGGTGTCAGACAGGAGTGGTGGTGGGAGGTGTTGCAAAGGGTAAAATGATTGGGTTTTTTCTTTGTGTGTTGGTATGAGATTCTGATGTTGTGGCTCAATTGTTTGTGTATTTGCCTAAGAGGATGATTTCTGTCTTCCTTTTGTTGAGTGATGCATTGCTCACCTTGGAGTATTCCTCTAGAGTGCGTTCCAGCTGTTGGGCATCTTCATTGTTTGCTATACCTGCTACGCAGTCATCTGCAAAGGCTAGTATCTTGACTGTTGGTTGTCCTTGTGCGGTTATCCCCATGAGACGTGAGTCAGTTACTCAGGGGAGTGGGTCAAAGCTGAAATTGTATAGCAGTGGGCTGAGGGGATCCCCTTGTTTGAGACCTCTGTGTGGTTTAATCTTGTTTGTTAGGAATCCAGGGCCGCATACAGCCATGGTTGCAGATTCTGTTATGAGCATCGCCCACTTTATGAATCTTGGTGGGAGTTTGAAGGCATGTAGACATTCTTTTAGGTATGGCCAGATAACACGGTCATACGCCTTTTCCTGATCCAAGAAGACCAGGGCACCAGTTGCTTTGATTGGCAAATGTTTGCAACAGGGTGAATGTTGTTCCAGATTGAACGCCCTGGTATAAACCCAAACTGGTTGGGTGATAGGACGTCAGATGAAATTGCGCCTAATCTAGCTGCTAAAATTTTTGTTAGAATTTTTGTGTCAGTGTTGGAGAGTGCAATTGGGCGCCAGTTGGCCAGGTCCAACTTGTCACCATTTTTATACAAGGTTATAACGTAGGATTTATGGCCTCCTGGTAATAGGTGTGTTTCCAATAATCTCTGGTTTATAGACGCCAATAGGAGGGGGGCAATTTGCTTAAAATATATTTTTGTAAAATTCATAGGGTATCCCATCAGGCCCTGGGCATTTCCTACGTGGTGCACCGCGAATTGTCTCCCAAAGCTCCTCCCATGTAATTAGAGATATATGTTGTAATTTGGTGGTGTACTTTGTATCTCGGCAGTTTGTATAAATTCTTTAATTTTTTGTGAATCTGTTTGCGTTTCACAATATAATTCGGTGTAATAGAGGTGTACTTCCGCCTTGACCTCCTCAGGTTCAGTTGCCATGGTGCCGTTGGTCTTGCAGACCTGTGTGCATGTGGGCTGGTTTCTGCGGGAGTGGAAGTGGCAAAAAAGTATGTTGAACAGGTTTCGCCTTCCTTTATGAACTTACCTTTGTTTGATACTTTGATTCTGTGTTGGTGTTCAAAGATGAGGTTGTTAAGTCGGGCAGAAATTTTTGCCCATTTGTGTCCCCAGTTAGGGCTATACAGATCTCGGAGTATCTATTTCCATATGGTCTAGTTCCACCAAGGTACGCTTGATTGTGGCCATGTCCGCGGTGTACTTATGTGATGCAATATGTCAGGTTTTTTTGATTAAATTATTTTTGAAAATTTCCAATGTTCCAATGGGATCTGAAGTGAATGGGGTTGTGAATTCTGGGTTTGTAGCCTTGTTTTCAACCCAGTCAGATATCTTGGGCAATTTTATATTTTCCAGGTGAAGATTTCTCCAAGATGACACCTGTGTGTGGGATTGGGTTGGCGTTAACTGCACCGTAACTAATTGGTGGTCAGAAAAATTTGATCTTTTTTGTTATAAATTTGGAGATTCTTGAGCGGTGGAATTGTGGGATGAGGATGTGGTCAATGCGACTCATCAATATGAGCGCTCCTTTGCGTATGTTGGTCCACGTCATGTGGGGAAGGAGTGGTAAATTGGGGGGAAGAGCATCCTGTAAGCCAAGAGATGCCTTCATTGTGCGGAATTCAATGTGTCCAGGTGGGTATCCCCTGGGATTAGGCCATCAATCTGTATTGGGGTTATCCCAGCAGTTGAAATCGCCTAACATGATGATATCTGGTGGGAGGGTGAGAGTAGGTATGTTTTCAAAAATTGTTTTCTCTTGGTTGCAGTGCACGGTGCATATATACATGCTATCGAAATTATTTCCTCTTGGCATGTGATTGTTGCTACCAGGACTTGACCGTGCAAGTGTGATGAAGAATTTGTAATTTTAGATTTTTTGTTGTTTTGGACAATCACCCCACAGTGAGACATCCATACTGATTGTGATGGTGCGACCCTGGTTGACCAGGATTCTTCTTCCCCTTGTAGACAGTGGGTTTCTTGGATGGCCAAGATATCTACAAGAGGTTTTTTCAGGAATGCCAGCTTTTTGGCTTGGGACATATGAGCCCTGGCTCCCACAATGTTTAGCATCCCTATTATCACTAAGGAGCCTGCGGCGCCTCAGGAGCGGTTGGGAGGGCCCTCTGGCCCTATCCCACCACAGCTCATTTTGGACATGCTCCACATCTGTACTCCAATTCTTTCATTGCCATTGTTGGTTCCCTTGATCTGACTCAATGATTCAATGGAATTGCAGTTTTTTGCATTTGCGTCAACTTTTTCTGCACAGGTCACATGTTGATTTGATGCGGATTGTTGATTGGATTTTGTATTTTTGAGGTTCAACTTTGGTGAAGTGTGCACCGCATTTTCGCCCGAAATTGCAGTTGCATTGTTCCCAATATGTGCATGACTGATGTCGCTTTGTGACTCAGTCAGGTTACTGTGAAAATTTTTGACCTGGGCATATTGTTCTGATTGGTTGGTTTGGTGAATATCTGAAATATCCTCCTGAATTTGTCTGGGGTTAATGACAGACTCTGCGTGTGCCACTGCTTTGGCCGCTGCTCGCTTGCAGGCTTTTTCTGCCACTATATTTTGTTTGCTTGTAACTGGGTCCATGATGGAGTATAGTCCATCTTCACCCCAGCGGAATGAGTGGTGACCATCAGTCATTTTGGCGAAGTTTTCATTATCTTCATCCATTGCTACCTCACAATAGTCATTTTCCATTAAGCCCTCTTTCACAGGGCATGCATGTTCCTTGTGGCCCAGTGAGCCACAGTGGTTGCAAATGGGCGGTGCGCGCTCCGGTTTAACTCAGAATGCAGCTGACTGGCCCCCATCTTCAAAGTGAAATTCTGCTGTGCGGGGAATTCTGGATAAGTCCTCTTCCACTTCTGGGAAGGGATTGATTACAGCGATAGCTTTGCCCATGCACAGGTTGGGCATCAGGCGAAATCACTGTAATTCAAGTTGCTGAATTTCTCCATAGGCCACAAGACCTTTGCGGAGCTCCTCCTTGATTACCTTACGAGGAAGGTTGGTGGGGAGCGAGTCAAAAGAGATGAACAAGGTTTTCACTTTGTTCCATCTGGTGCACGCGGTGCGCACAATTTTTTTGCCCTCAGGGAGGGCAATTTCCACACAGACTTTTGCTGTGGCATCAACTTCATTGGCTGTTTTGAAACCAATATTGATCCAGCCACAGCCCATGTTGTTGGTGGCTACATACACCGCATGAGGGAAAAGTGAGGGCTGTGCCTCACATGTTTTCTCCCACTGGGTCGGTGACTCATCCCCAAGGAAGAGTCTGATCCCATGTTCCACCTTTGATAAGGGTTGGTTGAACTGAATGTACATGTATTGCGTGTGCTTTACAGTGAATACCATAAACCCAGACGGTGTCTGAGTTTGCAATTTCTTTGCAGATTGGGTTCCTGATCCCCCTCCAGGGCGTTTCTTGCCCTTAGTTGCACCATTAAGTGCACCGCTTGCCATGACGCTCGCCCATGTTGCATTATTTTTATTGATAGAGTCGCCCATCTTTCCTGTGTGTGATTATCCAAATTTGCTGTTTAAATCAAAATGTAGTAACTAAAGTGATTGTTACGAGAAAGAAAAGCACAATTTACAAATTTGAATAGTTTTATAATGGGCATTGATTACTTAAAAACCCAATTATATATATAAAATGTATAAAAAATATAAATACTTTTTAGTAGGTACCTATGAATTAAAAAGTTCCACCATTCAAAGCTTTAAGTCTAAGCTTATGTGGTTTAAGGTATATGTAGGAATCCAGCTTATTTCTGCTCGTAGGTGCTTCATGCCACTGTATTACACAACAGTTAATTTAAATTAGAAACAAAACACTAATAAAAGGCTATTTTTTATATTTTTTTAGCTAGCGTGGGAAAATAAAGAAAATGAACCATCTTGATATTAAACCCTTCAGTATTTAAACTGTAACAAGGTTCAAGGAAATTCAATGATACATTTGGAATAGCTTAGACTGAACCAAATTAGGAAATATGGATTGTAGCCTATCAAAGCTCAGAAAACTTACTTCACTTTGGCTGAACAATAAATGGGGAATTATTTTGGCCAAGATGTACCCATGAGGTAACAATTTGATAAATTTCAGCCATTCCCATTTGATAAAATTATTGCACCTTGGGGGACTCCTTCCAAGCCTATAAAAGGGGGTGGTCTCCACATAGGTGCTTGAATGGACCTGGTCATGGCTGGGGAAGTACCATCCAATGGATGCCCCAGGGTCTGCCACATGATTGTGGTAAACCAACTGCTTGATCTTGTGTTATTTGCCCATGAAGTAATCAAAACGTGTTACTCCAATTTGTGGGATATCATCAAGAATTGGCCAGGGTTTTTGGCTGATATAATTGTTAGCATTATTTAGATCATTTGTATTATTATTGCAAATTTGCAAATGTCCAAAATTTCCCATTTTTGGCTGATTTTGACCCATAACATTCTTATTTTGAAGCTGGGAGGGCAATTGTCTGACAGTATATGACAAGTTTTATCTCATATAAATTTTAAATTTTATTTGAGGTGGGCCGACCTGAGATGATACTGCACCAATTAGGGAAGTGAAGAAAATGGGAAAGGAGGATAAAACCTGGAAAACCTCCATGCATGGCGTATGATAGGCCAGAAACTCCATGGACTGCCTTTGCTATTTGCTATCTCAGTTTGGGGCATTGGTGCACAAAACCAACACAGTCAAAATTGTCCCCTACCCAAAGTCCATTGCCAGGATCAAACTCGGGAGGCAGTGGTAGAGGGTCCATACTCTACCACTGGGGTATCCTCCCTTTTATCTCATATAAAGATATCATAGCTTTTAATAAAGTGTAGTTAAAATTGATGGTAAGAAAGTTACTTCTATTCAATAATCCTACACTCAAGCTTCCTATACATGGCTAATTTTATTGATTTAGGTTTTTGATTTTAATAAATGAATTTATATATATATTTTTAAAAATTTGAATGGTTTTATACCAGAAATTTATCAGAGAAGAATAAAACTGATCTTTCACATAATAAAAAATACTTCAGTTATTTCCAGTTTTTTAATGGAACTAAAAGTTTTAAACTGAACTCCCTAGCTAAATTTTTAGTTTTTGCATTAAGGTTAAGAGATATCTTGTATAAACCTGAAATTTATAGATAGCTTTAGAAAGCTTTTTGCAAACCTTGTATTTACAGATAGTAAACATCAAAACCTTTACCTAATTAAGAACCTAACACCCAAGAGAGGCGCATACATACCAATTATTTGTTTAACTGAGGCAAGCTGACCAGGGGTGGACAATACTGAAACCAAAACTCCAAAACTAAATAAACCAAAATGTGAACTGACTGCCCTAAACAGAAGCGGAAAGTGCAAAAGAAATTAGAAAACAACCTGATAGGCGGAACAGCAGTGAACTGCTTATCCCACCATGGCGGAGGGGGAGGGGGATCCAAATTATAATCATCATCCCAGGATTAGCATTGAAAAAGCAGATCAATGCCGATAGTAAAGTGGTTGGGGCATCCACAGGATGAGGGTCAAGGTGGGATAGATAGTTGTTGTGATTGTCAATTTGGGCCTGGATAAAGGACTCTATGAGTTCAGCATTATGGTGTTTTGCTTGGATGCAGGTGTTGGGAAGTTGGGCTAATCTCACAATGTTTACCTGGTGATGTGTGTGGATGGGGAAAGTTCTTCCATAATAGTGACATGTTTGACAGTTGTGGTGGCAGTTTCATAGAGATGTTGTACTTCCTCTTGTGCGGTAGGCGGAAAATTGGAGGGGAACAAGGGGGTGTGCAGCCCTTTTTTAAATCCAGTGATGTATTTTGCCATGGCTTCGCTTTGATGGCAATTTTTGGGTGAGGCCACCATGGCCTCAGCAAGCTTGTGGTCGCTTTGGTATAAAATAGTATTGGGGTTGGGATATATTGTTTGGGCGGGAGTGGGGCATCAAAGTCTGACTCATAAAAGGTTCTAAAAATATTGGTTTGGCTGGAGGTGGGACAATTTCACTAGATTTGATCAGTTCATCCAATAAATCCCATGGATTTTGGTTAACTTGGATTGATTTGGTGATAGGTGGCTGTAGTTGGGTAAGTTTTGGGGTGGGAAAATTTTTGTATTGAATATAAGTCCAAACCTGCTCCTGATTGGTTGTCATGGGTGGAAATTGGCTGACTTGGGTTTGGGTTGCTAGATTTTGCTGCTGGTTCATTGAGCACATAGTCTGGGGGGTAGTGGCAGATAAAATCCCCACTCAAATGCTGTTGGTGTGACCTCCTGGGTGGGATTGGCCATATTCTCAGGGTTTGAGTTGTATTGACATGCCTTTTTGATATGGTCCAATTCATGGCAGAGGGAGCAAACTGTGCAGCCATTGTTGATGCAAGCCCAAAAGAAATGGTCAGGTGCGTATGTGATATAGGCATGTGGTGGGATATGCTGGGCCATGTTCATCTGGGGGGGGTAATGGTGGCCATTGCCCAAGGTGCCAGGAGGTGCTCAGCACCACTTGGGACATCGAATTGGAGGATGGGGTCTTTACTTAAGTGGCTAGCCCTGAAATCAACTTCTCATAAAATGTTTGAGGGGGAAGGTGTGAAGGGAGATTTTTAAAGGTCATCACAAGTGTTGTATCATTGGGAAGATGAGTTTGGGTAGTGGTAATGGGAGTGTTTTTGTAAAAAAAGGGTGTTGCCACTGAAGCAGCCATGTCCTCTTCTGTGGGGAATCCAATATCAAGGTAGCCCTTGTAAGGGTGGAAGTTTAAAACCCTGCTGGCACACAGGTGGCCTTTGCCAGCACAATTATCGCTTTGTCAGCATATGGGAAGAGACATCCATACTTGATGTGGAGGCAAAAGCAAATATTGGGTCAGGGTAGGGCTAGGGGGTGGGGGTGGGTTGGGTGGGCTCGTGCAAGGTGCAGTGCTAGGTCCCTAGGAAGGACATAGCAGCTGGATGTATTTGGCAGACTGGATGAGCCATTCTGCATGCATTTGTCTGCTGGGTGGTAAATTCTGGCAGGTGGAGCACTGCTGCCTACACTGGGGCAGCAGGTGGTGGATCTGAGGAATGAATTGGAAAATTTATGTGGTGAGGCGGTGGTGGAAAATTAACTTGTTTTCAAATCGCTCAAAAGTGATGTTGATACATACCAAATTTTACATACATGGATAATTTATTTGGGGTGAAATCTTTTATATGATTCTACAATATATATATATCTGCCTTTTTTATTGCAAAAATTGAATTTAAAAAGTCCCTTACATACTTGATATTCCAACACCCAAACTGCACATCTATACCAACTTTTATGAATGTAGGTTTCTTTGTTTTTAGAATACTTTTGAATACAAACTTCAAATTTTGAACTAAGCTTTAAATAGAAATTTATTAAAGATCAAACTAAACTGCTTTTCACATATTATAACCCCTAAAATTGATGATTTCTTAGCTGAGCTACAAATTTTGAGCAGAGCCTCCATGCTAAATTTCAAATTCTTAGCATTTGTGCTCTATATGCTACCTTTATTAATAGTGTCTTTTATATATAGACTATCCAAGTAACCCAGCTTTGCTTGGGTTTGTAATGTAACAGATGATTGTAATCACTTTTTATATTTCTTAAAGACATAGATAAGTTCTGAACTATTAGACCTATTGAATTATCCAACCAACCACCTAGCAAAGAATAAGTAAACCTATTGAATTAGCAAAATTATCAGCCATTTAGCCAAAACCAATTGAATATCCAATTAACCAAATTCTATAAACCACATACCCAAAGCCAATTGAAACTACTGAATCAACTAAACCATCAACTGCCTATCTAAAACCAATGAACCCATCAAATTAACCAAAAACCACCAATAAATTATCCAAACCCAATTGTTAAACTTATAAAACAACCAAAAACTAACAACCACTTATCAAACCTATAAATCTATTAAAGTAAATGAGTACCAAAATGCTCAGCTAGATTAAAAATCAACTTAGGAATCCAACTGATTTCTTGATTGCTGGTGCTTATGCTGCTGGATTCCACAATGGTTTAAAAAATTAAAAAAATACAAATAAAAAGCTTGAGTTTTAAGATTTTTATTAGGCAGCATGGAAAAAGAAAGAAAAATGAACCCTCTAGATATCCAACCATTCAGTATTTAAACTGTATCAAGTGTTGAGGGAAATCCAATGATAAATCTAGAATAGCTTAGACTGGTATGAATTAGAAAATATGGGATTGTAGCCTATTGAAGCTTGAAAACTTGCTTCACTTTGGCTGAACAATGGATGGGGAATTATTTTTGGCCAAGATTTACCTGTAGGGTAACAATTTGATAAATTTCAGCCAATACCCATTTGATAAATTTAATAAACCTTAGGGGACCCCTGCCAAGCCTATAAAAGTTGGTGGTCTCCACATTGGTGCTCGAATAGACCTGGTCATAGCTGGGGGAGTACCATACAATGGATGTCCCAGCATCCACCATGTGGTTGGAGTAATATGACTGCTTGATCTCATATTTATTGCCCATGAAGTATTCAAAATTGTGTTACCCCAATTTTCAGGGTTCCACCAAAGAATTGGCCAGGGCCTTTTGGCCAATATAATTGTTAGTATTGTTTAAATCATTCATATTATTATTGCAAACTTGAAAATGTATGACATTTTCCCTTTTTTGGCTGCTTTTGAACCAAAACGTTCTTATTTTGAAGCTGTGAGGGCAAATATCTGAAAATTACCATTAAGCATCATATATTTTTAGATCTTACCAGGGTTAAATTGATACTGAATATAAGTAGTTCATGCACCTTACTTTTTATGTTGTGCTCCTATACCCCATTGGACTTTAGGTTTGGTACAGATCAGGATAACTTATTGCATGCTCATCATTGATTTTTCTTTTATACTTGTTTTTTATTATATGGTACAAATAGATTTTGGTATTATCTGGCATTGCAAAGGTTTAATAAATAAACGATTGGAATTGAGTATTTCATCTAGATTTTATATCATAGGTAAACTACTAAACTGGTTTGCCAAAACATCAGATATACCAAATCAAATAATCATCAGATGCTTGGTAAAACCAAACTAAACTTATCAAACTGATTAAAAAACCAACAACTTACCCAAACCCAATTAACTGTTTAATTTGACCGATCCCTAACTGCTTACTAAAACTATCAAAGTTATCAATCAATCTAAAACCTCCAACTGCTTGGCAAAACATTGAAACTATTGAATTAGCTGATTATCAAACTGCTCAGGTGTAAATATACTAGTTACCATTAAAATATATAGGGGTTTCACTTATTACATATAAAACCTTTTATTTTAGTAAAAAATTGGATTTAAAAATTCAGATACCTTTGCAGGCATGCGCAAACACCTCACAAAAGTTTCATCGTAGTTGGATGGATAGTATAGGAACGCATAGAACACAAATATATAAACATTTATTTTTAGATATTAGATAAGCTAGCCTATCATAACTCGATGCGGTAAAGGTCTATAATTTATACTAAGCGCTTTCATATCGGCTGGTATTAAAAAGATGGTGTACTAGATTAAAGAAAATACATGCTATTATCTGAGTTCTAAGCCAGAGTAGCGTGAAACTGTTCCTGAGATCAAACGTTTAACAACTGATCATATAATTCTAAGAAGCCTTAATCTGATCTTTTTGAAGCATCCACTATAAGTTTATATGGCATATAATTACCTTGTAGGTTACCCAAGTTACAAAATGGTATCGTGATTTTTTGCATCCCAGCCTCCAATTTTATCACATCGCTTAATCATCAGCTAACCAAATAATTACTGTTTTATGGTTACCGTGTATAAATCTATTCAATATAGGTATCCTTGGGGGATGAAATTTGCCATTGGTTTGTTTCGAATTGAAATAGTATATCCTTAATTAACCTAACGGTTCTTTCATTTGTAAGTTTGTTTAACGGATAAGTTTATTTGGGGTAAATGGAACCAATAACCAATTAGATTAGATTAAATATTATATCATAAGGTTTGAATAGTTTAATTAGGCTGGCAGTGGTTCTCCCAGGTAGTACTTGCGGCAGTTTCTAAGGAGGATGGATAAGATAATAATACCCAAGAGATGAATAAAACCTAGGATGGTGAATGACCAACCCAACCCCAAGCGAGCATCAAAAGTTGAGGTGAGTGAGGTGGCGAGTCCAGCCGAGAGCGAGCGCAACAGGGTGCATGTGGCACCAATGGATGATGCTCTTGTTGGGAAATAGTCCAAAACGTAGCCGGTGAGGAGGCAGAATGAGAATGTCATGGAGGTACAGATCAAGGACTGAATGATTGTGATGATTAGTAGGTTTGGCTCGAAGTGCATTAACCAGCCGATGCCGTTGACAGATATGATGGTGATTGGGATGCTGATGAAGAGCAGGAAAATCCGAGACTCGGGGATGGCCCCATGCTCACCATATCTTCGCTTAGCATATTGCAAGCTTCGATCGGATGCATATCCGCCGAGAATCGACCCAACGACATCCGAGATGCCAAAGGGGACGTAGGCCAGCCCCAGCTGCCATGACGATAGGTGCCATGGCGCTAGGATATGGGGTTGGGAAATGCTTAATGTGTAGAAGGTGAATCCTAGAACGCAGGAATAAAGTATAGGTAAACTCACTTTGGAATGGCGCAAAAGTTTCAATGGCTCCAAGAGATTTAGGCTGGTATCACTCCTAACCAAACTTAGTGGTTTGAGGCCCAGTTTTAATGGAAAGGGTTGGATTTGATCCTGTAGGGTTTCTGGAAACAGCATGGAAATTAGGGTGAAGGAAAAGGTTGATAAGAGGGCGATTACCCAAAAGATGGCTTGCCATCCATAACAGTGGTTGATAAACCCACCCATAATAGGCCCTAGCACTGGTCCCAGTAGCGGACCTGTATAGAATAGGCCAAGGGCAAATCCACGCTCCTCACTCGAGTAAAGGTCCGAAACCACCCCAAGCCCAATCACCATGGCACCCGATGCGCCAATCCCCTGAATCATACGAAGAAGGATAAGCATCTCTACGGTAGATGAGACGGCGCATCCTAAGCTGGCCATAAGGAAGATGGCACAAGATGATAAAAGCGGACCTCGCCTCCCAAAATTATCGGAAAAATTACCCCAAACCAAAGGAAAGATGGCCATGGCCACAAGAAAGCTAGAGATGGAGTGATGAGTCATAATAGCTTCCGTCCTTAGACCCTTCGTCACATCAGCTATGGCTGGGAAGTAACTCGTCGAACATAAAGGTGGCAATAGCCCAGCAAAGGTCATTACTAAAAGTATATCTCTTCTCCCGCGTGATTTATCAAGCATCAAGTTACAATATCTGGCTCCATCAATACCACCCTTTTATATATCCGTGAGTAAGGCATTCGAAGCCCAATTCGATACTGATCTGAATTAGAACAATCGCTTCCTTTTAAGTTATACATTATCAAGATCTGGTTAAAATTTGTTATAGATCTGGAACCTCAAGGCTTTTTACAAGATTAAGAATCATACAATCAAAGTTTCCAATATTCCCGATCAGTCACCTATTGGCCAACGGACGGTTGGAACTTTGGACCAATTTCCGCCAATCAACTTATGTGCCACAAGATGCCAGGGTGAGATAATTGAGGTTTTTGAAAGTGTCCGATCATGAAGCTTCTATTAAAGTTATTAATTATGGCCCTTTTGCGCCCAATTTTATATCCAATGGGGTTTGGGTATTCAGCTAGCTAAGATAAAGACTAGAAGTATAGACCCCATAAGTTCTGATGCTTCACTTTCTTCAAACACGCCATAATCGATCCTAGTTTTCATGGGGAGCTTATATATCAACCGATTCAAACTTTTATATTATGATAAATAGGTGCATCATAAAATCAACCTTTATATTTCTATTAGCTTTTAAGTTTTTGGTCTTTATAAACTTATTCTAAATTAAAGGGTAATAATAATTAGACGGTTACTAATGTCAGCAACTTATCATGTTAGAAAATCACCAAAAGCTAAATCCTTTGATTAAGATCGGGTTGGGCAATATTTTTGCCTCATAATTAGCGAATTAGATTTTACCTTCAATTTTGATAGAGGTTTTATCAAGTTTGACCGGTTTCAATTAAAATTCTAATCGGGTAAATTTGATGGACTAAATCACCCATGTAACGAATCAATTGGATAAGTTGATCTAGTCAAATGGCTTAGTTACCCCAATTTATCCGTATCCCAATCTGCCATCTCGAAGCTGCCAATCCCATCAACCCAGAAGCTCAATCGAATCCAAATGGGTTACCAACTCAGAATTGGCATCAGATTAATTATCAGTTCTAAATCTAGATTCACTTAAGTGAAGATCCACCCAATCTAGATAGATTCAAATTTGATAGCTCAAGTTAAGGCGTAATTAGGTTTAAGCTGCTTTCGGCGCCCAATCTAATTCAAATATCGGGTTCGGTTAAACTAGAACCATCAATACGTCAAGATAAAGTCTGATCAAAGTTTATCCCATACTAATCGAATCACGCCTTATTCGATTCCCCCTCCTTTTATAATGGAAGGCCTCCCGTATCATCGCGGCTATCCCGATACCCTCGTAGTTTAATTACTAGGCCTTGACCTTAGCCCTTATTGAGTTATGCTAATTAGAATCCAGTGTCCACATTTTAGATTAACTCTTTCAATGATTTTTTAAAAAAATGCTGTTTTTTGGCCCATAAATTTGGCAAAAATTTCTTAGCTGACGTTTGCACTTTTTTATAATTATTTTGGCCCTTGTTCATAATGTAAATAGTCAATAAATTTTGAAATAAAAATATTTTATTCTCATTTTTTAGATGCTTATATACATTTTTAGATTTATATATCCCTTATTTTTTGGATGCATTAAAGCATCAAATCATTGGAAGGGGTAAGTGTTGAATTTTAGGCCTGCTTTCAATTGGGCTGGTTCTTCTTTGGAAATAATTTGGAGTTTTGATCATCTATTGTATGGAGACAATAGACCAAATGGTGACAATATCAAGATATAAACTCCTTAGAAAAGATACTTCAAAGCTGTATTCTTCTGTTGTTTACTTGGACAATGGCTTGCTGCCCAGATCCTTCTGATCCCAAGTAATTTCTCAACTAATACAATAGAAAAGTGTTAAAAACAAAAAGCTTGTATAATAAATAATTAACTTGTAGTGATAAAACAATTGTACTTTATTGGTATCAACTTGGAGATAATTTATAAGGTTCAATGTTAGCCATATCTTACCCATGACACCTCATTTTCAATGGCACTTAGCCAGAGAAAATATAATAAGTTTGTCTGAGGGTCTACAATCCTTATAACTTGGGGGCATCTTACATGCTCTCAGGGTCAGTGTCAAACTCATAATATCTCAAGACAGCATTTCTGATGCATCTTCAAATATCTGAACCAATACTCTTTTCAAGCAATCAGCAGCATATACCAAGGTGATTTGTACCACTAATTAGTAACTAATTTTATCAAAAACTCGATTGACATTAAAAGCTAATTTTGATATAGATCAATAAAGCCCAAATCATTAAGTCAACTATTATTACTAAGTCTGACTCAACCAACAAAGCCTCTGGGCCTATATTATCAAAGTCAAATATTATTAAGCGGAATTTCTAGGCCACAAATCTCAAGTTCAGATATACTTAGAAAATTTTTGGTCCATAATCACTGATAATTTTGACATATTAAATAACAAATTAGTATCAGTTAATAATATTATTTTCTATATCAAATTACCCAATGATTTGGTCCAGTAAAACATTCAACAGTAAGCTAAGGCATCTGTGTTTAAGCTAATGGAACCTGAAGCATTTTATATTTGGTATAATTTTTATCTATTGATGCCCTCACATGATGTTATATCAAAATTATGGATCTCAAAGGGAGTCTGGACTTTATATTAGGGGGGTTGAGTACCCAGTGTGGCATCCACAGTGCCTAGGGCATCGCTGTATATAGGGCATCTAAACATGTTTTAACCAAGGCAAGTGAGTAGTATGTAAAGAAACATCACCTCCACCCCAGCTGCTAAAATAAGAATAGGTATCATATAGTTTATAGGCATCCTAAAATGGAAGGTATGATTGAGAGGTGACATACATCAGTTTGTCCTTAGCTAAAAATAAATAATTTTAATTTGTTGATTAAAAGAAAGCACATTTGTGTAAGGCTTTCTACAGTATACAACAAACCAGGTACTGCCTGTTGACCTGCTTCTAAAAGGCCTACTAATAACCCCACATTGCCTAGCTAGTTGTATGTTGAAAGGATTAGGCTCTAATGCAGAGAAATCCTCCAACTACACCACCAAAATAGCAATATTTGCTCCAGTAAGTTCTACCAAGCTTCTACTCTTTGTAAGGCTTTCCAGTGCCTTAAACCCTCTTTATTACAATACTGCCCCTATCCCACATTACCTTGCTGGTTGTATATTGAAAGGATTAGGTTGTTATGTGGAGAGTTCCACAAACTAATCTGACAAAATGGCAGAATTTACTCCAGGTAAATCATTCTATATTGCTCTCCCTTTCTTGATATTTCCTATTTTCAAAATCCCTTTATACCTAGTTTTGTGGTATGATTCTCATATATTGCTATGAATCTTAGTTTCCCACCTGCCAATTTTGGCTCTCCCTTTTATTAATTTTGCTAAATTTCTATGCGAATCAAATGCCAGGCTGCATAGTTGGAACATGACTCAATTTAAAAAAGTTAGGAAGTTTCTAAAAGCTTGATTAGGGAGCACCCAGCCATGACATACCCCATCACACTCCCAACCCAAATTCTCACAATAATCTGTAATTCTGATTCTTTCCTAATTACAAACTCAAGAATGCACTACAATTAGAGAATGTACTACATGTAATTAATTAAAAGAACAAGCTTAGCTTCCCACCAAAAGCATAACCCTTTCTCAAACTGGCATTTAGGCATTGAGGTTCAACTTCATAAGTTAATCTGCGCTTAAATTAGCAAAGTACTATAGGAAGCCAGTGACCTTAGAAAAAACCACAGTATTTTTTTTATCAAAATAGAGTCTTTATTAATAAAACTAAGAGCCCATCATAGTATAGAATACTGACAATAGATTATAGGCAAATGGTAGATAGTCTTGGTAGTAGGCTTCAACCATCTATTATAAAAATAAGCTATTCCTCACAATTAACAGTCCCCTTTTGATATGCTCATTTAAATCACTTATTAAAATATTTTTATTTATTAACTCTATAGCAATGCAAAAATTTAGATTAATTGCATAACTGTTGGAATATTCAGGGGTCTTAATGCATTGGGCTTAAGATGATTTATATCTTATTAGCATTCAGCCTATTAAAAACTGAGACACTGGAGAATGACCAAATAGAATATTTATTAACTATTAAAAACAATTTTATGCAGGTTCAGGGGCAAAATAGTTTATAATAATATATGATGATAGATGATAATAAAACAGGCCATGAAGCAGGGTAATCAATTTACCAGGTGTTAATTCTCAGCGTCTAGGCTCATTTCTGCCAAGTCAGTTTGCACAGGGTATTAGCCACTGAGCAACCAAATTGGATGATATGAGGATTGCCAACTTCCAATATAAAATGTGATAAACTATATATGGAGCTATCGCCTCTTATTTCAACCTTTATTTAATAAAATCGCAGACTTATCTGCAATCACTTAATTACTGGAAAAAGACCTTTTTGTCAGTCCTCCGTGTGTCTCTTTATATCTCAATTCCCCAAGCTGGATGCATCCTCAGCTTAATAGAATTCTATTCATCTTTCCTTTTCTAGAAGCTCTTATTCATATTGAATCTTGACCTAATTCCCTTTGATTTGCTGAATGGTCATTGTTTTGATCAATTATAATTTGTATACCCTTTTCTGTAAATCTCAAGGCTCATCTCAATTCCCCCTCTGATCCGCATTATGGGTAGCATATCATCCAGTCATATCAACTTCCCAACATTACCTCCCTTTGACTGGATGATATGCTCTTACTGTTTATATGCTCGGAGGAACTTCACATGAATTTGGTTGATAATCTGACCCCCCCACGGGTTCCTTGATAGTGTATACATCCATGTTAGTCTTCTCAATTATCTCAAAACGCCCATCCCAGATGTTGGAGAGCTTGTTTTTCCGCCTAAATCCATGCTGGTCATAAAATAAAACATGATCCCTCACAGCAAACAGCAGAAGTCCGCTATGTCTCTTCTAATTGGCTGCCTGATCATGATACTATTGGCCAAACTGGTGGAGTGGGCTTCCATTTGCAGCTTGATCAATGTATCTGTAGGAGTCTTCAAATATCACTGGGGATCCACACCCCCAGTGTCCTCTACACACGAATAAAGCAAGGCGGGCAGAGCTGGATGTTGACCATACAGCAGTTGAAATGGGCTCTTACCAGTGGACAAATTGTCAGCGCTACAGTTCTTCAGACTGGTGCCGGGGTTTGCAGTGGCTCAAAGCTGGAAAAATTGGAAAGAGCGCCAAGGAAAAAACAGGAAGAATGGGTTAGAATACTGAATATTTTATTAAACTAAAAAGCTTTGATATTTATAGGGTGCATTGGGACTCGGTGCCTTTGGGATCATCAGGGCCTCATCCAATCAGGATCTTTACTGATCTTCCAGAATGGCCTCCTCATGAGCATCTTTAATGGATAGCGTCGCTCACCTGACTGAATGGGTGGAGTTTACACCCCACATAACTCAGGAATAGGTGAGGATGATCCTGAAATAGATTTAGCTTGGGTAGGTTCAATGACCGATTTGGCACAGCCAGATTTGGAAGATGGGAATTTGATACAATTTTTATCTCAAATCCTGACAAGGCCCCCCTCAAGATCCTGTCAGAGGGGGGTATACAGCCAGGAGGAACTGACCATGCACCCAATTTACAACAGTCCCTTGATTGATGTCAGCAATGGAGTACTCAGACTTCACCTTATGTATGACTTTGTAGGGTCCAGACCATAGTACATTGAGCTTATTCTGTCAGCCTCCAGGTTGATGATGATAAAAGAGAATGAGGTCACCTAGTTGAAAATCTGGTAAGGAGGGTCATCTGAGATTTGATCAGGATGTCTCTCTTCCAGTGGTGGTGATAATGCCTTGAGTGGCTTGGGCTTGAAGCTGGAAAATTTTATCAGCTAGAGCCCTCATAATTAAATTGGAGTTCTCAGGGGTGGAGGCTTTGAGCAGGGGCTGTACGCTACTGGATAGCTGAGGTGCCCTCCCATACAGGGCTTCAAATGGGGAATCTTGATGACATGGTGATAGCTTACCCAGTAGTCAAGCAAGGCGCTGGGCAGATAATGGTTCCAACGGGTAGGATCTGAGGCAGCCAACTTTCATAAAATGGAAACAAGAGTTCCATTAGTGCATTATACCGCCCCGTCAGTAGAAGGGTGGTAGGGGGCAGCAAAACTCCGGGTAGTGCCAAATAGCGAAGTTAGTTCCTGTACTACCTGGGAGGTGAAGTTCAACCCATTGTCCAAAAGCAAGGTCTGGGGGAACCTGTGCTGGGTGAAAATGGAGTGAACAAGAAATAGGGCGGTAGCCTTAGCGGTGGCTGCAGGGACTGAGATCGCCTTGACCCACTTAGTTAAGTGGTCTATGGCTAGGATAATATACTTGTGACCATGAATCCCAGTGGGAAGGGGACCCACCACATCAATACTAACGACATTGAAAGGTTTGGTTGGGGCAACAACTGAGTGCTGATATTGAGGGTTGGCCCAGTCTTGGGATTGACAGGTCATACAAGCTTCCAGAACCTCTTGGATGGTTTCTACCATTTGGTCCCAGTAGCAGCGTGACTTCAGCCACTCATGGGTCTTCTTAATCACACCATGTCCAACAGTAGAATGGCCTTCCAGGATGACATCAGTTCAAGAGGAAGTCAGATGTAGGGAAGCCACTTCTTGCTGACCCTCTTGTAGAGTAGCCCATCTTTGATTTGTGTATTGAGTCATTCGGCGGAGTTTGTCCTGAACCTCAGGGGTTTCCAGTTCCCATCATTTGGGCTGTCCTATCAGGTTATAGAGCTGATCTTCCTCTGGGGTCAGGACCGCCAAGACCGGCATCCTGGAGAGGCCATCACCATTCTGGTGTATAGCGCCTGCACAGTGGATGATGGTGAAGTTGTAGCTTTGCAGTCGTAGGACCCACCTGGCCAACTGACCATTGGGGTCTTTCATTTGTTGCAGCCACCAGAGGGAAGAATGGTCTGTAATAATAGTAAAATGTGTACCGTGTAGGGCCAAAAGTGTTTGATGGCTAAGAGAACGGCTAGACATTCCCTCTCAGTGACAATGTAGTTCCTCTCAGCCTTGCTTAGCATCTTACTAAAATAAGCCTTGGGATGATTGACCTGGTCCTCATCATGCTGAGCCAGGATAGCCCCGACGGCGACGTTGCTTGTGTCTGTAAACAGCAAGAAAGGTTGGTCGAAGTGAGGATGAACTAGAACAGGTTTAGTACATAAGGCCATATATAAAGCGTTGAAGGCCTGTTCCTGCTCAGGTCGCCACTCAAATGGAACATTCTTTTGTAGGAGGTAGAACAATGGCTTGTCTAGGTCAGCAAACTGTGGGATGAACTGATGGTAATAGCCCACCATACCTAGAAAGACTTGAATATCTCAGAGGCTTTGGGGGCGTGACATCTTTTCTATGGCGTCAACTTTATTGGGTATAGGTTGGATGCCACGCTTGTAGACCTTGTGTCCTAAAAATTCTAGCTCAGGCTGGAAAAAGGAGAACTTTGAGAGCTTGAGCTTGATGGAGGCTTTTCTGAGATGCTCAAAGTCTTCCTTGAGATGTTCTACATGTCTGTTAAAGGTTCGAGAAAAAACAGTGATGTTGTCCAGGTAGACGAGGACACAGGAGAGCTTCAAGTCCCCAAGGATCCCATCCATGGCACGCTGGAACATGGCTGGGGCGTTGCAGAGGCCTTGGGGCATTTGGGTGGGCTCAAACAGCCCCTCATGGGCGATTAGAGCACACTTGGCTCAGTCTTTAGGGGCGAGCTCGACCTGCCAATACCCGCTGGTGAGGTCCATGGCTGAAAAGTACTGGGAACCCGCAAGCAGATGGAGAGAATCATCAATCCGGGGCAGAGGATAGCTGTCCTTCTTGGTGATGGAGTTGAGTCGTTGATAATCCATCACCATCTGGTGCTTGCCATCCTTCTTTCAGACCATCAGAAAGGGGAGGACCAAGGACTAAATGAAGGGACCAAGAGCCCAGCGTCAAGCAGCTGTTTGAGTTTTACCATGACCTGGGCCTCTTCAATCTTGCTCTTTTGGTAAGGCTGGGACCAAGAAAAAGGGGGGCGTCCCCAGTTTCTACATGGTGGAGGACTCCATTCATCCTTCCAAAATCGTAAGTTGAAGTGGAGAATAGTCCGAGTATTCCTCCAGGAGCTCCTGAACTTTAAGTCGCTGTTCGTCAGAGAGGTCCTTCCCTATATTAGCGTCAACCAAATTAACTGAGGGTGGTGACTCCAAGCCAAAGTCCCTTAAGTCCCCAAAGCTTTGAACGTCGGCAACAGCCCTAATCAGTAACAGATGGATGTAAGCGGTGGGTTGGTTCAGACCTACAACTTTTGGTTTGTCAGTCAGGTTGGCTAACAACACTGATATAGATTCAGCATATGCTGGATCAAGGATCCTGGGGCAGGTCAGCACTTCCTTGAGAGATGGGTTATCTAGGCCTCGGACCTCCAGTAAGTACTCCAAGGGAATGTTGACGTGGACCCAGGTGTTGATGATAACTTGGGATTTTGGGGGTACAGTAGTCTCCTGGGGAAAGTAGTTTGGCATCACCTCTAATCCATCAACAGCAGGAGGGGGTAGTTGGACTCAAGAACCCCAGATGTGATACTCAAGCTGATCAATTTGTCCTTTGGTCTCCAATAGGCAGGCTTGAGCCTTGACCTCAGCACTAGAGTCATGAGCAGTCTCGAAAATCAGAGGGACTTGATGCCCTAGAAGGGAAAGAAAACCACCATCGTAGTGGAGAACTGCCAAATGGTCTCAGAGGAACTGTGTCCCAAGGAGCAGATCATAGCTAGGGTTGTCCAGAGTGATGGCGGTTGTATCTAAAGCGAGCTTTCTGAACCAAATTGGTAGAGAGGAATAGGCCCCTATGAATTGGATGCACTGGGGGCCAGCCGTTCCATACTCCATGTAGTGCAGCATATTGGGAGTGACCTTGATGTATTTCATCAGCTTAGAAGAGATGACATTCATGGGGAGCCACTATCAACTATGGCGTAAACTGGAATCTTGTGGACCTGGATGGCGACTCGGGTAACCAAACTTCCAAACTGGGGCACTAACATAAGGAACATGGGAGAATCATCAGAAGAAGAGTAAGCAGTATCAATGTCTTTATTGTCATCAGATACTGCGACTACTTCCTCAGAAATGATGGCTTCTGGCTTATGCGCGGGGGATACTTGAGGCTGGGCAGGGATGTCAGCATGGAGCGCCTCGTCCTTCATGCTGACGACCCTTTTCCCGCTTCCTCAGCAAGACTTTTCTAATAGGTCTTAGCGCTATGTCTAAAGCCATTGCAATAGGTGCATCAAGGGCAGGAGTTCTTCTGGTTCTCAACTACATGGACCCTAGGGCGATTAGAGGGGCCAGTAGACGTGGCCTTAAAGTGTAGGATCGAGGCAAGGATCTTGTTGAGGGCCTCCTTAATCTCCCTGATACAGGTGAACCTGTTCTTCTGCCCAATCATGTGCATTTGGACCTCAGGATAGGACCCCAAGGCAGAGATGACAGCAGTGATGGCATCATCCAGAGTGATATGGTTCGTCGTGACCAGAGATTGGGCCTGGGTGTAGAACTGGTTGGCAAACTCCATAGGGTTTTCTCCTTTGTTCAGTCAAATCCCATGTGTCAGGATTTCAACCAATTCACATATCTCCAAAGAATCCCCTTCATCAATTCCCCCAACATCATTGGAAGGAGTTAGCAATCTATCACAATCTATCAAAGTTAATGATCATCTGGATCCCAATCAACTGATTGAAGATTTGATTGCGCAGAGATTAATTCACTCTGATAGATTACAAACCATAAAAAAGCCTATAAATATTTCCTCTTTTCAAAAATAAAAATTAGGTTGAGTTTAACTTGCATTTTCTTATTTACTTCATCGCATTTTTGGAGAATCCGCCCAGTGTAACTTCGAGATACAACCTGCCCCATTGGAAGTGTAATTCAAAACTTCCAGACTGGTGCTCACTACAGGGGCACTCTGAGTTACGCATCAGTGACCACATCTATCACCATGGATTCTCAATTTTTGCCTGATGAGGCTCAAGATCAAGAGCAAGGCAATAATTTATGATGGGTCCCTTCAATTATAGCCCAAATCCCAAGATTACCATCCACGTTGGAATTTTGGGCCAGCTTGGAATTCTATAATCCTAACTTAAGTTTCGCCTCAGACTTTCAAATTCCACCTGAGGCCTTGCAAAATATCATCAATCAATTACTTGACAGGGCTCTAATCCCTAGAATACGTTCTACCCAATCTCAATAGAATGCAGTACCTTCTATATTGTGAGAAGTGCTGCAAACCTCTCAAATGCCAGGGATTGGCTTTGAACAATATCTACAACAACTTTTATTTATTTGAGGCAAGTTAACCAGGGGACAGACATTACTAAAATAGAGAAAGAAAGTATTGACATGAAACCTGAGCAGGGTCAACTCTGTCATAGAAAGTTTTTTTTCACCTCCAGATCAGGACTCAGATTTTTCTGGTTACGTCATGAGTAAGGTTTTCATGTTATTATACCTACTAACCATCAATAGCTTCCTTTGGATGGTACCCCAATTGATGTGCAAAGGGTAGGAATCGAACCTGCAACCTTCAGGTTGGTAGCCATACACCCTACCGACTCGCCTTTCACCCCTTAATATCTACAACAACTTGTACATCCTACATTATACCACTTGCTACCTGTAGTTGGAATGCACCATCAAGGGATGCTCAATTTATTATAGGGCTCCAATCCTTGAATAATTATATTTCTGAGTTTTTCAAGTTGGCCTCTAAGTTTAACCAAGATAATCGTGATATTATTATTAGTAATTGGGCCTTCCTCAACGAAGTACATCAGCAGCTCATTCAGCTCATTTATGGTATATCAAATTTTACTGATGTACAGTTCCCAAAAAAGGTTCAAGAGATCCAGAAGGAATGGAGAGAGGGTGTTTCCCAACTCTCTGAGCGTAGTCAATCAGTGGAGGAAGAAATTAAAACCTGTCTTTTTCAATTGGAACAATTGTACTCAGGAATTCAGTTCTGAGTCAATGAAGTAGAGAAAACCTCTGGAAATATGGGTCCTCCTGGGGTAGAAGGACCTCGTGGGCCACCTGGAGGTGTAGGGCCTCATAAACAACCAGGTGCGGATAGACCTCATGGACCTTCAGGCGCTGATGGTCATTCAGGATCTTATCAGCAAATTAACTCTCTCATGAACATGATGACCCACTTACGTGAACAATTCTCTAAGGTGGCCAAAGAATGCAACCTAACCCCTGATGGGGTACCAATTGACCCCCTTTTGACTCTGCAGTCCTTGTCTGATGAATTGATCAATTTGGGAAAGAGGGCCAAGGACACTGATATCTTATTACATGCTTGTGAATCAAAAGGGGAATTGCTCCAAGCGAAAATTGAGACTCTGGAACTCAAGTATAATGCACAACAGGAGCAGATTTTTGAGCTATCTCGCCAACTAGATGAAAAAGTAGGGCATGCAGAACTGAATCAACGGACTAATGAAATTGGACAATGCTGTTGGTTCTTACCCTTAATTTTCTTCTCAAGCTTCAGATTCTGCCTCTTATGTGTCTACTCAATCTGAACAACCTGGAGTGCATGTTTTGACTACCAATGCTCCCATGAGTTTCAAGCCAGTTTTCAAGGGAAAATACTCCCCAGGGGAAGGCAGCATTATTGTCTTTCTATATCTGTATGAAAAGGCACTAAGCGAGGCCACAGATCACCAAAAGATTAATTACTTGCCTAATTGCCTTACTTGATTGGCTCAGGATATTATGGTTCCCCACTAATGACAAGCACTACTTGGTCTCAGGCCAAAGAAGCGTCGATCAAAGAATTTGGGAGTGATCAAACCTTATCCTCTCAGAAACAGGCTTTTATGGGTATACAGCCCCACCAAAATGAATCTATCAAAGACTTTGCTCATCAGTTCTATTGGGAAGCTCAAACTCTAGTACCCTGTGGTTGGTTAAAATTAGATGATGCAATTACCGCAGTTCTGTCAGCTTTTAATTTCAGGACTCAAATGCAAGTTTATCTAATCAGTGTTAAAAAGAATTTCAGAAGTATTTTGGATATTAAGGAGGCCTTATTGGAGTTGCCCCCTCAATTCTCTGAAAAACCTCGAGTTTATGAGTCTCCTAGACCTAGTCAGCCCAAAGTCTTTGCCATTCCTGAGAACACTAGAGTGATCCAGTGTAATTACTGTCATTGCTATTTTCATACTGAGGATCGTTTTTTAAAAGGGAAGCAGATGAGAAGAAGAAAAGAGATAAGATCAATAAGTTTCTTCACCTTGGTAATGATGTGAGTGCGCAGCAAGAGCAGCAAAGTTCAATTGAGTGTAATAAAGATGATCATTCTTCTTATTCCTTGCCTTCCTTATTGGCATTATCCTCTCAGTTTGGAAGCACGCTTAACCAAATTAATTTCTGAGAAAAATAAATCAATGCCAAGGCTATCATAGATACTGGATCCCTGGTGAATGTTGTCTCCTCCAAATTGGTCAAACGGATCAAATTAACCCCAATATTTCTCATTACAAAGAATATGGCACTGCCGGCCCTCAGAGTACTCAGTCTATTGAAGCTTTTTCATCCCTTCCTCTGAAAATTGGGAAATTAACCTTTACCATTCCAGCAATTGTGCTCGATAATTTGAGTTATGACCTACTCTTGGGAACTCAATTTTCATGAGAATTTAATGGAATTATCAACTACCCTGACTCGTCGTTGTCTCTCTTGGGGTATCAAGTTCCCTTACTTTTATCTGATCATGCTTCCACTCAACATCAGTTATGTCTGCTAGAAGGAGCTAAAAGGTCTTATTCATTTAAGTATCAGGTTGAAGATCCTCATTTAAATTACCTCCTACCATGGCTGATATTGAAGAGGGAATGCCTATTTTTCTCCTGAGAAATTAGTTAATCCACCAAAATCACAAGTGATCATTTGTAATTATTTGCACTTTCTGATTCCCAAGGGGCATTTGCTACAAGTCCAGGGCACTGTCAATCCTTCTTCCAAAGAACTCTTGCCTTGTCCTGGAATATTGGATTATGCTTATTCAGGCTCTTTATCTGTCTTATTAGCGAACCTTACTGATGTGCCAAAACCAGTAGATCAAGAGCGCCCAATTGCTTATGTCAAGCTGTTACCCTTATCTCATATCTATAATGTTAAACCCTTTGGGAGTTTACAAGACTTTGGATTGGAGAGTGATCAGGAAATCCTTACTGTAGGACCTGCTATCAGTAAACATCTCTCTAAGGAACAGGAGAAACAAGTGCTTCAATTATTGGACACTTATCCCGACATTTTTGCTAGGCATACTTACAATTTTGGGAAGATGAAAGGTGTAGTGCACACTGTTGAAACTAGTGATCACCTTCCTATCCGTGCGAAGCCCTATCATAAATCCAAAATAGAAGAAGCCCAGGTTACTAAGGAGTTGAATCAATTGCTGGAGGCTGGATTATTGAAACCTTTCAATAGTCCCTGGGCATCTCATTGTTGTTGGTTAAGAAGAAAGAAGGTTCTCATCGAGTTGTGATGAACTGTCATTGATTGAATGCTATTACCCAACGAGACTGTTATCCCTTACCTAGGATTGATGAATCTCTTAGATTGTTGGCTGGATCCACCTATTTTTCGGCTATGGACTTAGCCAGTGGATATTGGCAAATCAAACTGTCTCCAGAAGATCGAGCCAAGTGTGCACTAATATTGAGTGTTGGGTTGTTTGAACCAACTTGAATGCCTCAAGGCCTAAGCAATGCTCCCGCAACTTTTCAAAGGGCCATGGACAGTATGCTCTGGGATTTAAAGCTTACTTGTGTTCTGGTATATCTTGATGACATTACCGTGATTTCCAAAACCTTTACTGAGCATTTAAACCATTTAAAAGAAGTATTCAGACGAATTTGGGGCTCTTCCTTAAAACTCAAGCCCTCCAAGTGCGTATTCTTTCAAAAAGAAATGGACTTCTTAGGACATCGGGTTTCAGCTAAAGGGATTTGACCCCTTGCAGACAAAGTTCAAGCCATCCAACAGATGCCTCCTCCCTCTTCTTTATGGGATATTCAAGTCTTTCTTGGTATGGTTGGGTATTATTGGCAATTTATTCCCAACTTTGCTGATATGGCTGAACCCTTATTTTATCTATTGCAAAAAGGAGTGTCTTTTGAGTGAGGATCAGCTCAAGAACAGTCTTTCAATTCTCTGCGTACCGCCTTGATGAAGGCACCTGTTCTAATTCATCCCCAGTTTGATAAGCCTTTCTTTCTACATATAAATGCAAGCAATGTCGCTATTGGGGATATTTTATCTCAGTGTGATGAAGAAATTAAGGATCATCCTGTTGCTTACTATAGCAAAACTTTGTCATAGGCTGAACGAAATTAAATTGTTACTGAGCGGGAATGTTTGGCAGTAATTTTGGCCATCAAGCATTTTTGGCCCTTTTTATATGGTACCCATTTCACCGTTATTACTGACCATTCCTCCTTACGATGGCTGCAGAATATGAAGGATCCTGATGGGAGATTGGCCCGTTGGGCTTTATGATTGCAAAATTACGATTTTTCTATTGTTCATCGCTCAGGAGCTCAGCATCAAAATGCAGATGGGTTATCCCAACTACCTATTCTGACCTTGGAACTAGAAAAAGAAGAACGCTTATACAATCTTAATGGATGACCTGAGTTATGGGATCAAGAGACTGAAGAGGATTGAGCCTTTCTAAAATTAATTACCAAAGATATTATGATTCAAAATAGAGCTTTGTATAAGAAAGTCAAATCCAAGTGATTGCCCTTACTACATCCCAACTATAGATTTCACGCTGTAATGGAAGGTCATGAACAAGTTGGTCATAGCGGCTTAAAGAAGACTCAAGAATAGTTGAAGACTCGATACTATTGAAACAACATGACTGAGTCCATTTGGGAGACTCTTGACTCATGTCTTACTTGCAAACGTCATGGAACTACCAACCCTGCTTATCAACATCAAGTCATTTCCACAACTAAGGCGTTCGAAGTAGTCAGCATTGATGTTGTAGGGCCCTTTCCTTGAGGAGTGCATGGCCATCAGTATATCATTATGGCCGTTAACCATTTGACCAAATGAGTTGAGGCCATTTCAATTACTACCCCTTTGGCTAAGTCTACAGCCTTATTCCTATATAAGCATATTATTTCACAACATGGATGTCCAAAGGTCCTTATGTCAGATAATGGGACTAATTTTACCTCGCAGCTTATACAGGAGTTATCAAAATTATTTAACACTACTCAGCAATTTGTTGCCCCATATAATCCATCCACAAATGGGGCCATTGAACGAGTTAATGGAATCTTGGTCTCAATTTTAAGGATTATGTCCTCAACTGATCTGACTCAGTGGAATTTTTATTTACTGTGCCTTGTTTGCTTATCAGATAAGCTTTCACCGCATTATCAAGATGTCCCCTTTTAAGTGCATATATAGGTGGGATCCTTCAGTCCATTCTAGTGTTCAGACTATCCTTGAAGAAAGCATCCCAGAAAATTCTGATTTAGCTATGAGAAATTTGGCTGATGAGAGTATCTGCCTCCAGGCTCAAGCAATGAATTCAATTGAAACCACTTGAAGAGAGACTCTACAAAGCAATAAACATAAACCAGTCTTACCTGAATATCAGATTGGAGATTATGTTATGTGTTATCATTCCCAGCCAGGTGAATGGTCTGAAAAGCTGGGAACTAATTGGTCTGGTCCTTATAGAGTTATATTTTGAAAATGATAGAATATTCAATTGTTCATACTGATACTGGTATTGTGGTAAATCATATTCATTTTAGGTTTTTAAGAAGCCATCCTCCACCACAATCGAATATTTAGGGGGAAAGTGTTGGGATTTCACCAAATTCACATATCTCCAAAGAATCCCCTTCCTCAATTTCCCTGACAGCATCAGAAGGAGATAACAATCTATCACAATCTATCAAAGTTAATGATCAATAGGATCCTAATCAACTGATTGAAGATTCAATTGCTCAGAGATTAATTCACTCTGATAGATTACAAACCGTAAAAAAGCCTATAAATATTTCCTCTTTTTGAAAAAAAATTAGGTCGAGTTTAACCTGTATCTTCTTATTTACTTCATTGCATTTTTGGAGAATCTTCCTAGTGTAACTTCGAGATACAACCTGCCCCATTGGAAGTGTAATTCAAAACTTCCAGACCATATATTCTTGCTTCTGGTTGGCCAGGGTCTGGTTGCTGCCCAACTCTTGGATCAGGGCGGTGCGGACCTGTTCCCAGGTGTTACACTCCTTCAAATGGGGAGTTATGATTTCCCAGACGGTGCTGTCTAGACAGGAGTGGATATGCTTCACCTTTTGTTGATCGGTGGCCTCCTCTGTGAAACTCTCATAGGCATATAGGAAGGAGGCGATACTTTCCCATCTGGGGTTGAACCTTTCCTTGAAACTAGGTTTAAAGTTAGCTACAATGGAAGTGGAAAGGGTGTTAATGCCTGGGATAGGGGTCAGCTCCAAGATCTCCATTTCTGCATAATCTCGAGGAACCCACTGATCTAACCTCCTCCACAAGCCCTCTAAGTCCTCTTGTATGTGGTCCCAATTCCAGCTGAGGGTGGACGCAAAAGCCTTTTGGGCAACCTGCTCCTTTAAGGATTGAATCTCGGCGTTCTGTAGATGGAGCTGGTTTTTGATGGTGGTCAACTGGGTTTTGAGCCCATGACAAGTTGTCTCAAGCTGGGAGATACGAGTGTTGGTAAGCTTTGTGAAGGCGCTGAGGTTATCCATCTCATCCAACAACACTTCAATGGAGACCCTGGCGTTGAGGGGGACACCATCTGATTGGAGCTTGCACCCCAATGCCACCTTTTGGATTTGATCCCATAAGGCAGCCAGGGCGGTCATTATATCCCTTCGCCAGGGGTCTTTGGGTTCGCCTGAGGTTGGGGGGCCCGGAGGCCCTCGAGGCCCACGTGGTCCCTTGGGTCCAACTGGCCCTTGACGCCCCTTGGGACCTTCTGGCCCCCTAGGCCCTTCTGGCCCAGAACCCATGGGTGGTAGTCATGAGAGGCCAGCTCTTGGTAGTGCTGCTGTAGGGATTGTACCAGTTCTTTGACTTTTTGTAGATGCTGGGTCCATGTCGCTGTGAATAGCTGGGCGTTTTGACAAAATTGCTCCTCAAGGTAGTTGGTGATTCCACTATCCAGTACTACAATCTGATCGCGGACCTCATTAATTAATCGCCATTAACAAGAATAACTTTGTGATTGTCATGCATGAAGGAGGAGTTGGTGTCATAAAAGTTGATAATATAGGAATGTAGATTCTGGGTGAGCCCTAGTTGCTGGGAGACCTCCTGATGGTGTAATCCGACTTACTGGAGGAGGTGATAGATAGCGGGGTGGACAAAGTTACAAAGGTAGCAGTCAGGCCCCAGGGTAAGCTCCCCAGCTGGCAATACAGCTGAGGCGTAGAGGTCTTGCATCATGGAAGGTATGGAGGAGGCACAGGAGTGTCTGGAGCGGGCGCCCTCAGAGTAGATGCTGTTTATTAATTGTTAAATGACATCATTGGTATGCTCATACTGGAGTTGGTATTAGCCCCCATCTAGGGAGGGCAGCGATAGTTGAAAAGCAGCGCGAAATTCTAGCCTTTCCAGCTGCGAAGGCACCACTGCATACCGCGAGGTACTAACCCATCATGTAATGCTCCTCAATTGACCAGTCTATTGGTTGTCAGGGCTGCTATTGGTTTCCATTTTTGATATACGTTTTCACTTAGGTCAGCTCGGAGCCCCCTGTAGTGAGCACCACTTCTGTTGGCGCTACAGTTCTTAGGACTGGCGCTGGGGTTTGCAGTGGCTCAAAGCTGGAAAAATTGGAAAGAGCGCCGAGGAGGAAATGGGAAAATTGGGTTATAATACCAAATATTTTATTAAACTAAAAATTTTCGATATTTGTAGGGTGCGTTGGGACTCGGTGCCTTTGGGATCATCAGGGCCTCATCTGATCAGGATCTTTACTGATCTTCTAGAATGGCCTCCTCATGAGCATCCTTAATGGATAGCATCGCTCACCTGACTGAATGGGTGGATTTGCTGCACCACTTGACTCAGGAATAGGTGAGGATGATCCTGAAATAGATTTAGCTTGGGTAGGTTTGATGACCAATTTGGCACAGCCAGATTCAGAAAATGGGAATTTGATATGATTTTTATCTCAAATCCTGACAC
>JAKSZP010013920.1:0-31468 GCA_022478985.1 Massospora cicadina | reverse complement strand
TTTTTGTAGCAAGTATAGGTTTCGAACATGTGTTGAACAAAACCTGCACTAGAGTGGAAGCAGGAATTATCTTGCCAGGCTTTTTTAGTAAAACTCCATACTTTATTTAAAAAATTAAAGGGAAAGTAAGAAGGGAGGGGCGGAATACAGGCGATTTAACTGATATAAAGGACCGGTAGTTTGGGCTACTAGAGTTCTAGAACCTCTGACCATTGCTGATCGGCGATTGCCATCACTAGCCACAGTTCTAGCATTGGCGGGCTTACAGGACATTTGATCCTTAGTCAATTAGTTGCCTCATCATGTATGACAAGCAATCCAGCGGGGAAAGCCAAACGTGCAGTTTTGTAACACCTGGGGATTAAGCAAAAGAAATTGGTTATCCATTGGAGCTGATCATAGATAATCCATATGGTCTTCAACACCAAACTCTTGTGATGGGGGCGCTCATTGCTCAAACTCTTGGCAATGAGAGCACATAAATCACCCATACACAATAATGGTAGATGAAGGCTCATAGTTGAATTGGAGCCATTCTCAAGGTTTTCATGAAAAATAGATCCTGTGATGGATGTATTTCTGTTGGCGATTGTTTGCCTGATAGGATGTGTTGCATTGTGGACCAGTATTTTTTGAACACGGCGCATTTGTAATATTGGTGGGCAATATCTGCTTCTAGTTCAGCACATATGGGGCACTCCTTGTGCAGGTAATCTGGCCTACTGTGTTTGCCCTATTTGAATGCACAGTCTAGGATCTGCCAGGTTACCAACTGCTGCTTGTCCGTTACCAAATGGGAGTTCAGGCCTGAAATCAACTCCTTCATTGGGTAGTTAATATTATGGCCTTCAGTAGCCCAGTTGTTTAGGATTCATGGCCAAGTGGGTGGGTTGCACCCGGGCTTTGGGAGCAGATCCTGGTACTTGATTAGTGTCAATTTGTACCTTTATTCTGATCAACTTGGTTGTGTATTTGTTGGCAATTCAGTTATGCTCCTCCCAGCTTGTTGTGGAAGTCATTGCAGAATTATGTGCTTTGATGTCCCTCTGAATTTGGTTGGCCTCTCGGTCTGATCAATCAAATGACCACCCGCCCTGGTGCACAGCCCAATTGCATAGTCACCAGTAGTGTGGGGCACCTTTTTGGGAGGTTATCCATGGGTGGTTCACCATCCACTCATGTATCAATCAGGGGGAGACTGGCTCTTGGAGGCCTTGGGCTCTTGCCCAGTTCATACCCCATGCTAGGGTCAGGCAACGCATGTGCATTTGCATTAGTTTAAGGAATGACTTCGCTCAGATCTGCCAAGCATGGGATTCAAAGTCTAGGAGGCCCATGCCTCCTTCTTTCTTTGGTTTTGACAGGGTTTCCAGTGCTATTGGAGCCACCTTCGCCTTGAACCACAGTAAGGTACAGAGCATTGTCCTGATTTTCTTCTCTAGGTTTGAGCTCATTGGCAGCACATGGGTGATGTACCACAACTTTGAGAAAATGAAGACATTGATTGCCTGAATTTTCTCTTTTAGGCATAGTCTGGCATTCTTCCAGCATGCCGTTTCAGATTGATAAGCTTGACAATACCTCTTGTTCGGTTTCCAGTACTGCAGGTCCCTTATCATTGAATAGTATCCCAAGGTATTAGATCATCTGGGAGTTCATGATCGGCATTGTGTTGGTCTGCAGGCTGAAGTTTAAGATGCCAATCCTCATTACTGAGGTTTTTGCCAAGTTGACTTATACATTTGAAGCTAACTGGTATAGGTCTAGTAGTTCCTTGGCGTCCTGGAGGTCATTCAGTGAGCTTATGCCTACTACTGTGTCATTGGCAAATGCCAGCATTTTCAGTGGCATTTGGTTTGGGTGGACTAGGCCCAGGAGTTTTGCGTCCGCTGCTGCCAACAAAATGTTGGCTGAAAAATTAAACAGTATTAGTGATATAGGGTCGCCTTGTCAGAGACCCTGCCTGACCAGAATTTTGTTTGTTACGCCATCTGTGACAATCACCTTGGTTACCAGGCCCAAGTACAGTGTTGTTATCCACACTCAAAAAGTGTCAGGGATACCAACCGCCTTCAATGCCTCATGTAGGAATGACCACGCTACTTGGTCATATGCCTTTTTCCATGTCAAAGAACATAAGATATCCCTTCTTGGTTCCCCCACGCATCCTGAGTATGTTTTGGACTGCACCAATACTGTCCCAAATACTACAGCCCTTGATGAATCTGTTCTGGGCCTTATGGAGCATGCGCTGTGCCATTGCTATCAGCTGATTTGATAATATGCATGTGAGCAGCTTATAATCAGCATTTGATAGTGCGATCAGGTGCCAGTTCTGAAGTTGGCGTTGGAGTCCCTTTTTGTACAAGAGTACAATTTGGGTCTCCTGGACCACCAGAATTTGCTGTCTTTTGCAAACAGTGGTTAAAGAGGGCTTTGAGCTCTGGCACAATGCAGTCACAGAATGCGCTGTATATTTCTGCAAACATATTGTCAGGGACTGGTGCCTTCATTCTTAGTGACTCCTTTAGTTCCCTTTAATTCATTAATGGAAATTTTGGTGGATAATTTGGTGACATCTTTCGGCGTACAGCCCCCTAGCGCTGGCTTGGCCAGGTCAATTAGGACATTTATCACCAATTTTCTTGTTTCTTGTTGTCAGAAAAGTTTGCCATAAAATTGTTCAATCTCACGCTTGATCATTTCTGGGTCTGTTAATACTTCCCCTTCTGCTGTCTTTACTTCCCATATCCTAGCCTTGGTTCAGATTTCCTTGAGGTGCGCCAGGCCCTCTTTGGTCATTGTCCCCACTAAGCTCTAAATCAGTATGTCACATTGGTCCATCACTACGAGTCTTGCTTCATCATTAGGGCCCAATACTTTTTGTGCGTTGTTTGGTATATGCTCCACCAATCTTTGCTGTCCTGTCAGATGAGCTTCAACTTCTCTAATTTAGACTTCAGCTGTTTTGCGGTGGCATTTCACTTGTAGGTGGCCACTTTTTTGAACTTTATGTTATCATGCTTTATCTTTGCTTTGATATGAGTCCATCATTCCAGAGGGTCTATCTCCAGGTGGCTATCCAGATATGCGACCAGTCAATCCAAACCAGCGTTGATCATTTGGCACCATTCCCCATCCCTCAGCGTGGCTGGTGCCAACTGCCATTCACAATTCCTTGGGGGTTCGTCAAGATTGATATCCACACGGATGATCATGTGATCACTTTCAGTGTTTATACTGACCTCACTGTTGGATGTCAGCGGCTTGAGATCTGAAAATACTAGGATGTAATCTAGGCGTGAGCCAGACTGTGGGGATCTGACGGAGTCATATGACCATTGCATTAAGTTGTCCAGGTCATCATCATCTTTGTCAATTGTTAGGCATATCCCCAATTTGACTAGGTATTCCAGCATCTCATTGACTTTTCGGTTGGGACACTCTCTAGTTGGGAATGTATCTCGACTCACATTCATCCAACAGTCAGGTCTCCTGGTATTTTGTCATCACTTCAGATGACACTTCTGATAAAAATTCCCAAAAAATACAGTTTTTGTGGATCTTTGGCAGAGCGTAGACTGCCACTACTTGAAGGCTCTTGCCGGTTTCCCTGTTTGTAGCAGTTGCTATCAAGATCCTTCCAGCGTGAGTTTCCTCCACAAATTCCAGCTCTATTTACTTGTTCATTGTGACGATCGCCACATGATACATCCAGAGGGCTTGGTAGCCTATTTGGTGGGACCACGGGTCTGGAAGTTTTTGAATTACACTTCCAATGGGGCAGGTTGTATCTCAAAGTTACACTGGGCGGATTCTCCAAAAAAGCAATGAAGTAAATAAGAAAATACAGGGTAAACTCGACCTAATATTTATTTTTGAAAAGAGGGATTATTTATAGGCTTTTTTACGGGTTGGTAATCTATCAGAGTGAATCAATCTCTGCATGATCAAATCTTCAATCAGTTAATTAGGATCCAATTGATCATTAACTTTGATAGATTGTGATAGATTGCTCGCTCCCTCCAATGATGTTGGGGGAATTAAAAAGGGAATTTTTTGGAGATATGTGAATTTGGTGAAATCCTGACACTTCTACCCTCAAGATTCAATCGCGGTGGAGGATGACTTCTTTAAAACCTAGGATGAATACAATTTACCACAATACCAGTATTAGTATGAACAATCAAATATTCTAATCCTTTTCAAAATATAACTCTATAAGACCAGACCAATTAGTTCCCAGCTTTTCAGTCCATCCACCTGGCCAAGAATGATAATACATAACATAATCTCCAATCTGATATTCAGGTAAGACTGGTTTATGTTGATTGCTTTGTAGAGTCTCTCTTTGAGTGGTGGTTTCAATTGAATTCATTGCTTGAGCCTGGAGGTGGATAATCTCATCAGCCAAATTTCTCATAACTAAATCAGAATTTTCTGGGATGCTTTCTTCAAGGATAGTCTGAACACTAGAAGGGACTGAAGGATCCCGCCCATAGATACACTTAAGTGGGGGACATCTTAATAATGTGGTGATAGCTTATCTGACAAGCAAACAAGGCGCTAGGTAAATAAAAATTTCACCAAGTCGGATCAGTTGAGGCCATTTTCCTTAAAATTGAGACCAAGGTTCCATTAACTTGTTTAATGGCCCCATTTGTGGATGGATTATATGGGACAACAAATCGCTGAGTAGTGTTAAATAATTCTGATAACTCCTGTATAAGCTGCGAGGTGAAATTAGTCCCATTATCTGACATAATGACCTTTGGACATCCATGTTAGAAATAATATGCTGATATAGGAATAAGGCTGTAGTCTTAGCTGAAGGGGTAGCAATTGAAATGGCCTCAACACATTTGGTCAAATGGTCAATGGCCATAATGATATACTGATGACCATGCACTCCTCGAGGAAAAGGCCCTACTACATCAATGCTGACTACTTTGAACGCCTTAGTTGGGGAAATGACTTGATGTTGATAAGTAGGGTTGATAATTCCATGACGTTTGCAAGTAAGACATGAGTCAAGAGTCTCCCAAATGAACTCAGTCATGTTGTTCCAATAGTATCAAGTCTTCAACCATTCTTGAGTTTTCTTTAAGCTGGTATGATCGACTTGTTCATGACCTTCCATTACAGCGTGAAACCTGGAGTTGGGATGTAGAAAGGGCAACCACTTAAACTTGACTTTCTTATAAAAATTTTTATCTTGAATCATAGTATCCTTGGTAATTGGTTATAGATAGGCTTGATCCTCTTCAATCTCTCAATCCCATAATTCCAGTCATCCAATAAGATTGTACAAGCGTTCTTTTTTTTCTGGTTCCAAGGTCAGAATAGGTAGTTGGGATAACCCATCCACACTTTGATGCTGAGCTCCTGAGCGATGAACAATGGAAAATTGTAATTTTGCAATTGTAAAGCCCAACGGGCCAACCTCCCATCAGGATCCTTAATATTCTGCAGCCATCGTAAGGAGGAATGGTCGGTAATAACAGTGGAATGGGTACCATATAAAAAGGGCCAAAAATGCTTGATGGCCAAAATTACCACCAAACATTCCCGCTCAGTAACACTATAATTTCGTTCAGCCTTTGACAAAGTTTTACTATAATAAGCAACAGGATAATCCTTATTTTCTTCATCACACTGAGATAAAATAGCTCCAATAGTGACATTGTTTGCATCCGTATTTAGAAAGAAAGGCTTATCAAACTGGGGTTGAATTAGAACAAGTGTCTTCATCAAGGCGATACGCAGACAATTGAAAGACTATTCTTGAGCTGATCCCCACTTGAAAGACACTCCTTTTTGCAATAGATAAATTAAGGGTTCAGCCATATCAGCAAAGTTGGGAATAAATTGCTGATAATACCCAACCGTACCAAGAAATACTTGAATATCCGTAAAGAAGAGGGAGGAGGCATCTTTTGGATGGCTTGAACTTTGTCCGCAAGGGGTTGAATCCCTTTAGCTGAAACCTGATGTCCTAAGAAGTCCATTTCATTTTGAAAGAGTGAGCACTTGGAGGGCTTGAGTTTTTTGGAAGAGCCCAAATTCAGCTGAATACTTCTTTTAAATGGTTTAAATGCTCAGTAAATGTTTTGGAAAACATGGTACAGTCATCAAGATATACCAGAAAACAAGTAAGCTTTAAATCCCGGAGCATACTGTCCATGGCCCTTTGGAAAGTTGCGGGGGCATTGCTTAGGCCTTGAGGCATGTGAGTTGGTTCAAACAACCCTTCACTTGATATCAGGGCACACTTGACATGATCTTCCGGAGACAGTTCGGTTTGCCAATATCCACTGGCTAAGTCCATGGCCAAAAAATAGGTGGATCCAGCTAACAATCTAAGAGAATCATCAATCCTAGGTAAGGGATAACAGTCCCATTGGGTAATAGCATTCAATTGACGATAATCCATCATGACTCAATGAGAACCATCTTTCTTCTTAACCAACAACATTGAGGATGCCCAGGGACTATTGAAGGGTTTCAATAATACAGCCTCCAGCAATTGATTCAACTCCTTAGTAACCTGGGCTTCTTCTACTTTGGATTTACAATAAGGCTTTTCACGGATAGGAAGGTGATCACCAGTTTCAACAGTGTGCACTACACCTTTCATCTTCCCAAAATCGTAATCATGCCTGCAAAAATTTCAGAATATTCGTCCAATAATTGAAACACTTGTTTCTCCTGTTCCTTAGAGAGATGTTTCCTGATAGCAAGTCCCACAGTAAGGATTTCCTAATCACTCTCCAATCCAAAGTCTTGTAAACTCCCAAAGGGTTTAACATCATAAATTTGAGATAAGGGTAACAGCTTGACATAAGCAATCAGGCGCTCTTGATCTACCAGTTTTGGCACATCAGTAAGGTTTGCTAGTAAGACAGATAAAGAGCCTGAATAAGTATAATCCAAAATTTACAATACAAGACAATATTTCTTTGGTAGAAGGATTGACAGTGCCCTGGACTTGTAGCAAATGCCCCTTGGGAATTGAAAAGTGAAAAGAAGTATTAATGATCACTTATGATTTTAGAGGAATAACTAATTTCTCAGGAGAAAAAATAGGCATTCCCTCTTCAATATCAGCCATGGTAGGAGGTAATTTTACATGAGGATCTTCAACCTGATACTGAAGTGAATAAGACCTTTTATTTTCTTCTAGCAGACATAACTGACGTCAAGTGGAAGCATGATCAGATAAAAGTAAGGGAACTCAATACCCCAAGAGAGACAACGATGAGTCAGGGTAGTTGATAATTCCATCAAATTCTTGTAAAAATTGAGTTCCCAAGAGTAGGTCATAACTCAAATTATTAAGCAAAATCGCTGGAATGGTAAAGGTTAATATCCCAATTTTTAGAGGAAGTGATGAAAAATCTCCAATAGACCGAGTACTCTAAGGGCTGGCAGTGCCATATTCTTCATAATGAGAAATATCGGGGGTTAATTTGATCCATTTGACCAATTTGGAGGAGACAACATTCACTGGGGATCCAGTATCTATGATAGCCTTGGCATGGATTTGATTTACTTGGAAATTAATTCGGGTAATGGTGCTTCCAAACTGAGAGGATAATGCCAATAAGGAGGGCAAGGAATAAGAAGAATGGTCATCTTTATTACACTCAATTGAACTTTGCTGATATGGCTGCGCACTCACATCATTATCAAGGTGAAGAATCTTATTGGTCTTGTCTCTTTTCTTTTTTTCATCTACTTCCTTTTTAAAACAACTATTCTCAGTATGAAAGTAGCGATGACAGTAATTACACTGGATCGCTCTAGTGTTCTCAGGCATGGCAAAGACTTTGGGCCAACTAGGTCTAGGAGACTCATAAACTCAGGGTTTTTCGGAGAATTCAGGGGGCAACTCCAACAAGGCCTCCTTAATATCCAAAACACTTTAGAAATTCTTTTTGACACTGATCAGATAATCTTGCATTTGCGTCCTAGTAGTAAAGGCTGACAGAACTGCGGTTATTGCATCGTCCAAGTTTAACCAACCACAAGCTACAAGAGTTTGAGCTTCCCAATAGAACCAATGAGCAAAGTCCTTAATAGATTCATTTTGGTGGGGCTGTATACCCATAATGGCCTGTTTTTGCGAAGATAGGGTCTGCTCACTTCCAAATTCTTTGATCAACGCTTCTTTGACTTGAGCCCAAGTAGAGCAAGTCATTAAGTGGGGAACCATAATATCTTGAGTCAATTGAGTAAGGCAATTAGGAAAGTAATTCATCTTTTGGTGATCCATGGCCTCACTTAATGCCTTTTCATACAGATAAAGAAAGGCGATAATTCTGCCTTCCCCTGGGGAGTATTTGTCCTTGAATACTGGCTTGAAACTCAGGGGAGCATCGGTAGTCAAAACATGCTCTCCAGGTTGTTCAGATTGAGTAGACACATAAGAGGCAGAATCTGAAGCTTGAGAAGAAAATTGAGGGTAAGGACCAACAGCTTTCCGTCTGAATTTCGTTAATCTGTCAATTCAGGTCTACATGCCCTACTTTCTCATCTAGTTGGCGATATAGCTCAAATATCTGTTCCTGTTGTGCATTGTACTTGAGTTCCAGAGTCTCAATTTTTGCTTAGAGCAATTCCCCTTTTGATTTGCAAGCATGTAATAAGATATCAATGTCCTTGGACCACTTTCCCAAATTGATCAATTCATTGGAAAAGAACTGCAGAGTCAAAGGGGGGGTTAATTGGTACTACATCAGGGGTTAGGTTGCATTCTTTGGCCACCTTAGAGAATTGTTCACATAATTGGGTCATCATGTTCATGAGAGAGTTAATTTGCTGATAAGATCCTGAATGACCATCAGCGCCTGGAGGTCCATGAGGTCCATCTGCACCTGGGGGTCCACTGGGCCCATCCAAAAGGTCCACGATCCCTACAAAGGTCCACGAGGTCCTTCTACCCCAGGAGGACCCATATTTCTAGAAGTTTTCTCTACTTCATTGACCCAGAACTGAATTCCTGAGTACAATTGTTCCAATTGAAAAAGACAGGTTTTTAATTTCTTCCTCCATTGATTGACTATGCTCAGAGAGTTGGGAAACACCCTCTCTCCATTCCTCCTGGATCTCTTGAACCTTTTTTGGAAACTGTAAATCAATAAAATTTTATATCCCATGATTGAACTGAATGAGCTGCTGTTGTACTTCGTTGAGGGAAGTTTGATTATTAATAATATCATCACAATTATCTCGGCTAAACTTGGAGGCTGACTTGAAAAACTCAGAAATATAATTATTCAAGGATTGGAGTCCTATTAGTAAATTGATCATCCCTTGATGGTGCATTCCAACTACAGGTAGCAAGTGGTATAATGTAGGATGTACAAGTTGTTGTAGATATTGTTTGGAGCCAATCCCTGGCATTTGAGAGGTTTGCAGCACTTCTCACAATATAGAAGGTACTGCATTTGATCGAGATCAGGTAGAATGTATTCCAGGGATTAGAGCCCCTTCAAGTATTTGATTGATGATATTTTGCAAGGCTTCAGGTGGCATTTGAAAGTCTGAGGCAAAACTTAAGTTAGGATTATAGAATTCCAAGTTGGCCCAAAATTCCAACGTGGAGAGTAATCTTGGGATTTGGGCTCCAATTGAAGAGACCCATCATAAAATACTACCTTGCTCTTGATCTTGAGCCTCATCAGGCGAGAATTGAGAATCCATGGTGGTAGAAGTGGTCACTGGTGTGTAACTCAGAGAATCCCCTGTAGTGAGCACCAGTCTGAAAGTTTTAAATTACACTTCTAATGGGGCAGGTTGTATCTCAAAGTTACACTGGGCGGATTCTCCAAAAATACAATGAAGTAAATAAGAAAATACAGGTTAAACTCGACCTAATTTTTATTTTTGAAAAGAGTAAATATTTATAGGCTTTTTTACGGTTTATAATCTATCATAGTGAATTAATCTCTGCGCGATCAAATCATCAATCAGTTTATTGGGATCTGATTGATCATTAACTTTGATAGATTGCAATAAATTGCTCACTCCCTCTGATGATATTGGGGGAATTGAAGAAAGGGTTTTTCAGAGATATGTGAATTTGGTGAAATCCTGACAACGGGTGGTTCATCATGTCATGGTTTGAGCTTTGCACCATTTTCTTTTGGTTACCAGTTTGCATTTTTGAGATAAAAATTAAGTCAATATTATTATTAGTTTTTAAATAGTGCATCTTTCTCCTCCTCGTTTGTATGCTTGCCATTCCACAAGCATTTGTGGTCTCAATCCTCATTTCCAGCTGCCTGACCCACGGGTATGAGGATTGGCATTTTCTGGGTTATGGATTGAGTCACGTACTGAGGTTTGTTTGTTGGCAGAAGATGTCACTGAGGGTGGGCGGGGTTATTTCTTGGCTTTTGGGGCCGGTTGGATGGGACTGGGATTATATTACTGGGCATTTTGTGCACCGGGAATTTGGTCACCATCCACATCTCCATATCAATAGATAATAGGGATGGTTTTATAATCAGCTCTGGGTGCTTCATGTTCCCTACTGATGGAGCAGTGGATTCCCCCTCATCCTTTGATTGTATTATTACCCCTTCATTTGATTTTTCAGCTGCTCTCAATTTTTTAGTCAATGTCCATCCAGCCAATATTGCTGATTTTTTCACTTCAAATGTTTTATTGCCAGTCTTATAGGGTTGCTTTGCCAACGATTTTTGAGTTGACTTTTCATTTGCTTTTGACTTATCAGGTTTTTGTTTTGATTTATCAGCATCTTGCACCCATCCCTTCTTGGGGGGACTTCTTCAGGTTCACCTTTTGACATCATTCCTCCTCGCGGATCATCCATTCCACTTGGGATGGGTGTGGCTCCATTGGTTCAGGACCCGTTTCTTCATCCATTGCATATGATTCAGGGTTTGGATTTATGAATGGCTCGTCATCCACCTCAGGTCGCTTGGCTGCTTCTTGCTCCCATGATTCCTTATGGTCCAAGTCCAACTCTTGTTGTTGGCGTTTCATGTCCGTGACCTCTGTTAGGTTACTTTTTTTAGTACTAGATGGTCCTCCGTTAGGTTACTCAGGATCCATTCCCTGGCTTTTGGTCAAAAGAAAGTCTTGGTTTTGACCTTGGTGACCCCACCAACGGGGTCATATTCATACTCCCAAGTGGTTTTTCCTTTGCGGTGATGGCATTGAGCCATTGTGTGGCCGTTCTGATAACAGAACTGGCACGCTTGCTTGGCGTCTTCTTGCTCAATGTACACTACCCTGTTTAAGCTGGGCAGGTGGATGAATCGGGGGTAAGGCTATTTTGTTTGGTTTCATCCAAGGTGCCATTTTGTTGAGCACTTCTACCGTCCAGGGGCGGAGGCACTTTGTGATGCAATCACTGCCAGCTTGCCAAAATTCTCGTACTTCCCCATAGTATGACAATCCAGTCTGGAGCGCTTCATGTACCCACTCCCTTTCTCAATCAGTCAGGAGGTTTTGAAATGTCACCCACCTTGCTGTTTGGTTGGCGTATCTGGTCAGCTTCATTCGCAGATAAATTCCCTTATATTTGATCCCAATCTTGAGGAGTTTTTTGTGGTCCAATTTTCCTGGGATCGCTATATCAATATACCCTTGTTTGGGTACCCAGTAATAGTCAAAGTCCCCTCCTGCTAGAACTTCATCAAGTTCCTACTAAATCAACATTATCAGGTTGGACCACTCCTCCTCCACTAGCTGCAGGTGGATTTGTATAGCATCCTTTAGGTAGGATTTCGGTGCTTGGCAGTTTATAAAGCCTCCACTGATTAATTGGCAGATGTAATTGATATGACGTCCCACCCCATTACATGTGTTGTCACTGGTATGCACTGCCGCCATGCTGTACAACTTGGTTTTTGCGCTAGATTTGGGCACATCAGCGGGGGTCTTCCCCTTCAATATCCAGCTTACCAATAATTGAGGCTAAATCCCTGATTGAGGAATGCTTCAATTTGGTGAATGCTGATACCTTGGCAATTAATGCTCCTGGCCATTTGCGCTCCAATTTTGAGGTTCTGCCACTCGAGGGCATCTGTTGGTGAAAAACCCAGTTGGTACCACTTGAGGTCAAATTCCAGGCTGCACGATGGGTGTAGGTATTTCTGGAGGACCTCCAGCGTAACTGAACTACGCTGGCACCACGCCCTTACCATGACACTGTTTCAACCCCCATCCATAAAAATCTTTGCCATGGCGGCTGGAACTCCTGCCTCACTCCATTGGAAAGCTTTGGAGGGGGTGAAACCTTCGGCGGCATATGGGGCAGCTAACGTCAGTTCCAGGAGGGGTTTTTCACTCCTAGATGGTTTTGCTATGGATTCACTCTTTGAGCCAATCTTGGCCCTGTCCAGGGTCATAACCCCTTTCATTGCCATTGCCACCTGTGGTGAAATCTTGTGTTCCATCCACAGTTGGGCTGACACTGGGGTGAACCCCGCTGCGTCCCAGTCTGCATCTTTGGCGATTGTTGCGATGTCACACCAGATTTTCCACTTTTTGATAGGGAAAGGTCAGCCTCGAAGGGTTTTGTGAATCAGTTTTGTCACTCCCAGATCTGCCCATTGATATACTGAGTCAATACTGGCTCCCATCGGAACCAGTATTTCATTTCCATTGGGGTGAATCCATTGGCGGACCAGTTAATGGCCTCTTCCAGCATTCAATCCCAGAAGGGTCCCCACTCCACCACCTTTTCTTTCATCCAGCCCACCTTCATCAGGTCTGATGCTGTGGCTGGCAGGATTCTGGTGTACAACCAGTGTAAGGCCTTGGTAACCTTGAACCTGGCCGTAATCCATGGCAGCGCCTCCTCTGGGGAGAATGTGGTATTATAACATTCCAGCGCAGTGTCTACTGGAATGGTGTGTCAGGCCCATTCAAGGACAGTCAAAACATTTGGGAATCATTTCACGTACTCAGTTAATTCTGTTGGGTTGAGGCCTGAGCTCCCAATGGCTTGAGCAGATCGCGCTGATATACCAGCCTTGTTATATTCTATCACATTTATAAGGTTAATGCTGGCGTCCATCCACACCTTTGCATCCACCAGTTTTAGGTCTTCTCAAATTACAGCTTCAATCAACTTATGCTCCAAGGGGAATTTTATCCATTCATGGGCATCTTCAGTACAAATCCATGACGCCTTGAAGAGCACCACCATGTCAAGCGAGATTTGGGTTTCAAGCCAGCGTTTGACTGCCCTGGCAGAAAACTTGTGGTCCCACCTAATAGCCGCAATGGCTGATTTGATGTTTTTGGAGACCCATGATTCAACGTTGAATACGGGAACTGAAGGGCTTCCAATTGCTTGATTTTGTGAGTGGACATGCCGCGATGTGCCAACATGTCCATCTGAATGGGGGTGTACTTCACCGGAGCCCTGGTCACCAACTTGACCGCTGTTGGGGTTTCATCCCCTTCCAGTAGCACTTTTAATTTTTTAGCCAATTTCAAGGATGTCCAATCCTTCAGATTCAGTCCCCAATATTACTTCATCCCCATCAGGGTTGGTTCCCAATGATTTGTACTGCTTCAGTGATTGATTTTGTGCTATTTTAGCCCCCTTCATCAACTTATAATTGTCAGGGATTATCCCCCAATGGCCCATTCAGATTTGGCAATCAATTCTGGGCTGATTTAGCACCTGCTATTGACTTGAATTTTTCAGGGATTGCGCCCGATGGTTCATTGGGGATCATGCCCAACAGTTTGCTCAGTTTGCCAGATCAATTTTGGTTGGTGACCATTCTCCCCCCTGACTGGTCTTTGTTGGAACTGGTCCCTGACTTATCCTTCGAGCAATTACTCTGAGCATCATCAGTAAGTTTCTCCATATCAGTAGAAAACTCTTTTTGTCATTGCCCTGCTGGTTTGGATGGCTGATATTCACTGGTCAAATCTGAGTCAGTTTCAGATCCAACCAATACTTTGTCCAGATTCTTTGGTTTTCCAAAAAAATTGTTTTACCCTAAGGCCCCAATCCCCTCTACTGATTGAGGTTCAGTGGGGAATATCCCTGACACCGCTGTTCTTGGCATCACTCCTCACTCCCCAAGAGTTGCTCCTATCATCTGATTTTGGTGGACTCCAATCCTGGAGAGTCAGTTACATTATTCGTGCTTATTGCAAGGGTTTTTTGTAACCCTTATTTGAGTTTGAGCATTTTTTCATTGTTCATGCTGCCAATTCATTATTTGGCATGCACTTATTATTTGAGCCTTCTCTGTTATTAATCATACGGGGGCTTGGTCAGTGGGAAGTCATCCAGATGATTTGTCCATTTTGACGTACTTCTTAATTAATTTGTAAATGGTGCAAGCAATCCATCCATTTCTTTGTGCTTTGCACATATAGGTGGAAGGACTTACTTATGCTGGGTGGTTTGGCCATGGTGTACTGCTCTATAGGTGCAGTACTCACTGGCAGGCAGATGTTCCCTCAAAACTTGTTTTGGTCACTTTTGAATCAAAAGTGAGGTTCTCAAGAAAAAGAGCTTTTTTATCCTGCCAGGCTAAACACCCCTAATTAAATAAATAAAACAAACACAAAATAGCAGTTGAGGATGCCTAAAAGAGAGGTCTTTAATTATCAAAGTTTCCTCAAATAAGTAAATAAGATAACTATATAAAGTAAGAAATAAAAGAGAACAAAATTTTAAAGAAAAGTAGGAATCAATTAGTAGGTTTAGTTTTATAAGCTTATCTAGTAAGGCCACTTTTAAAGAATTTCTATTAAACCATTTTAACATGTTTGAGATTAGGTTTATCCAGAGTGACTCAATTACCCAGAGCCACTTCACACATTCTATTGGCTAATAGGGACTGTTTTGCAATTTTTACCAAGTCCCAAATAAAATGTGCCAATTGGAGAGTCTAGCCATTAATGTCTAGGCCAAACAATTACATTAAGCAGCAATTTAACTTTTTTATTTTAAAAATAGTGATTGAATAACGTCTTTAGTCAAAATAATTATAATAAAAATTATACATAAAATTAAGTTCTATTTAGGAGATAAGTTTATCAAAACAGTCCTAAGTGAAGATTCTATCATACCACTCTCAGCTCAGCTTAAAAACTTTTAACACACATTCTAACTTAAGCCTGCTCTTAGCAGCTCTTTTAGAAACTTAATAACTTAAATCTAAACTATTCAATTTAGTTTTTAAGCTAAATTATAAAAATCACACTGTTATTTCATTGATATATATGCACATTTATAAATAGATTTTTTGCTGGCAGGAAATTTTAACTGTTAGTCTGTTATAGTATTATTACACTAAATAGTACCTGTTACTAGATATTTTTAATGTACCTCAAAGTACTTTCAGGGGCTATATATACAGTACATAGGGAGGTTACCCCAATGGTAGAGTAGATAATGACCAGTGCCTCCAGAGTTTGATCCTAGTAGATGAACTTTGGGTAGGAGACAATTTTGATTGTGTTGGCGTTGCTCACCAATGCCCTGAACCAAGGTAGCAAATAGCAAGGCGGTCCATGGAGTTCCTGGCCTATCTGAACACTGCTTGTGGAGGTTTCCCAGGATTTTCCTCCTTTCCTATTTATTTTGGTTTCCCATTTCCCTGTTATTGGTGCAGTATCAGCTTCAGATTGGCCCACTTCAAATAAATAAAATCTACTTACTAAAAATTTTCACTGATGTACTGACTTATTGACTGATTGACTGACATCTGAAACCTTCAAGTCTGATAGGGTCAATCTATTTGGGTGAGTGGGTAAAAATTGGTGAATATCATTGAATAATTCACCAAATTGCTCACCTGAAGCTAATTGAGTCAGATAAGTTTATTATATTTGGGTGTGTGGGTGAGAGTTGGCAAAATAAGATCAAATCTGAAATTATTGAGTATGATAGGTTCAATCTGTTTGGGTGAGTTGGTGAGAATTGGTGAATATTATCTAATAATTCACCAATTTGCTCATCTGAAGCTAATCAATTCTGATAAGCTTAATTTATTTGGGTGAGTGGGTGAGAATTGGTGAATATTATCTAATAATTGGACAATCTCCTTCTTGACTTAAGAAAAAGATTGTTGGAGGTATGAGTACCCCCAAATCTGCTACTATGATTGGCCTATCACCTGCCCTATCTTCAAATAATATTGTGGTTATCAACAATATGAGTACCCATGGTGAAAAGACCTTGGCAGATTCTCAGTGGAATCCTAACTATCGGAAAAATATGGTTTATAACAAAAAACAGCTTAAAAAGGTAATAACTAATAATAGGATTACTCCAACTTCTCAGTCAAATTCAGGGTGTTTGTTACCATATGGGTTTGATCACCTTTGAGGTGAGAAGATATTACTCAATGATGATAGGGTACAAATTAACCAATCATTACCACATGAGTCTGACCACTGCCAAGGTGAGAAGATTTTACTTGATGATGATAGGGTACAAATTAACCAATCATTACCACATGAGTCTGACCACTGCCAAGGTGAGAAAATTTTACTGGCTGGTGATTGGATACAATATATCAAATCATTACCACACAGGTCAGTTTTGCCTCAAAATATTTATCTTTGATCTGATAGGCCAAAAGCCTATATTTCCTAATTTAGATGACTCAGCTTTATATACTTTTGCCTCAAATACCCATGGTCTCAAAATTTGAACTAGTTTAAATAGGAAATAACAGTATTGAGAAAAGGACCTTCTTTGGGTTTGCCCTGCTTAAATAATAAAAAACTTAAAAAACTTTAACAAAGTGCTATTTATTGCTTCTATTAAAAAGTAAAATTCTCACTTTAAACAAAATACCTGTGGCATCCATCGGCTGATCCCACAATAATTCACCAAATTGCTCACCTGAAACTCAACAAAAATCAGTATTAGAGTTTAAGTAGATTAAGTAATTAGGATAATCAACTCACCAGCCACGAGAGCAACAGTGGAGCTGTTAGTCTGAGTGGCTCGAGAGTAGTGCTGGCACAGCTTATAGGCTACAGTGTGAGCTTATCATCTGATAAACTTTAAATACTGTAGCGAAGCATGGGTATTTGGATGTTAGGTTTATATATATTAAAAACCTGCCTAATTTGGTTCACCTAATTAATAAAATACTTTTGGCAAGTTAAGTCGAAGTTGATTTAGCAGTTTGGAAGATATGTCACATACTCAATGATTTTAGATATTTAGAGATGTTTGGGTAGCAGTTTGGTATTATTTGATTAATTCGATAGGTTTATTTTGTTTGGCCGAGTGTTTGATGGCTTTTAATCAAGTTAATCGGACACAGTTTAGTTTTGTGGGGTGATTAGTTAATTGTTGTTTTGATAAGTTCAGTTAGGTTTACCTGAGTGGTTGGTGGATTTTGGTTGATTCGATTGAGCAATTAGATTTGGCTGAGTGGTTTTTTTTAGTACTAGATGTGGCTGAGTGGTTTTGTTTATCTATAATATAAAATCTAAAGTAATAAATTGAAAATCTTTAATTATAGACACCGTAGCGAAGCACGGGTAAATCGGCTAGTAAATAAATAAAATAAAAATAGATATAGTATATAGATGCAGTATTATTTTAAGTATAATTCTAGTGTTATGGCATTAAATTTTTGACAGGATTTCTAAATTCTTTTTTTAGCATTCTAGAAGCTAGACCTCTATATATAATAACGGTACATGTACCATTGATGCTCAAATTATCCTCTGTTAACTAGGTCTTTATAAAGATTCAAGGTAACCATTTAAGAGTGATTAAAACTTAGTTCGTATAAGTTCATTGCTATATGGTTAAAGGTCTAAATTCACATTAATACTTTTGTAAAAACAACAAAAGGTGAAAAAGCGGAGAAACGCTAATAAATATCAAAACGCCGGAACACGTTCGTTAAAGGCTAAGATTATTAACGCTAGATTTAGGTAACTTAATAGCATTTCAATCGCATTCCTGAAATTTAACGTTTTTCGCCTTAAGTGTATTATATTAAGACATTACTTGTTTTTTTAGCACTAGGTGGTCCCACTAAGACATTACTTGTCTATCCTTGCTTTTGTATATTATTGAAACATGTGACTTGGGAATAAATATATTTCTACTGATTCCCTGAACCACTATTTATTTATTAGCTTAACTGTCTGCTGATATCTCTTTTTTACAAGTTTTTCATGTTTACCTAAAATATCGGCTTCCGTAGTTGCCGAATATTTTTGTAAATTCTTAACTCGTCTGGTATATTCTTTCCGCTAAATTTTATAGGTTATGTTTTGTTTAGTTTTAAATTGCAGTTTATTGAGCAAAAAGATGAACTATTTTTAGTTTCGTGAAACTTGCTTTTGATATCATTGTATTTAGTAGCAAAATTGGTGTTGGTTGATCTATCAGGACGTTTTAGACCCTTTTATCTAGTTTCTGTGATTAAAATTGCTCTTGAGTTTTGATATTTTATTTTATTTACAAGAGTTTTTCTCAAATAGTTACTTTTGATTTTAGATACCTAAATTTAAAACGAAAGCACACCAATCTTTTTATAAGGAAATGCCTTTGCGACAGCTTTTTGGCGGGGCAATGGAGGCCGACATCGCTTCAGAACTGGTTGACCTTAGGTAGGTGAAAGATGTATAAAAGGGAGCTAGACAGGATACTTGGATTATTAAACTTATAAAAATAAATAGCCAATTTAGAGAGGTTCCTGACCATCAGGAGTTCTATGCCGATAGAACTGATTCCGACCAAAGTTTGATTATAGAGCTTAATCAGCTGGCAGCTGAAGCGACAGCGGAAACTTGCGCACAGTATTTGTTTGTTGATAGAATCCTTTAATTGATCCTTGATTAGATTTCATTTCCAAGAGCTTTGTGAAGAGATAAAATGTTCTGCCTTTATAGTAGATGAAGTTAGTAAAGTTGAAGCCTTTGACGCTCCTTACTTTTCGTAAGAGATATGATTCGTTTTTAGCTAACATTGAATAGTCAGGATGCGCAAATTTATTTTATTCAGGGTCGAGTGTTAGTTGCTAAAGATTCTCGATTTCCTCAAGACCTTACCCACTTGTTGATCTATCTTGCGGTGATAAGGATACCAAAGGTCCAAACGGATCTGCTCGTAATACACCACGTTCCCTTAGGAAAGGTTTCAAATATCAATGAGAATTTTCTTGAGAATGGTCTCCCCCAAAAGAGTTACTAGCTTGCTTTAATAGCTTCAGGACAACATTAAAATCTATTAAGATTAACAATTGGAACTTATTTGGACAAGCTTGATACAAGTATGCCTTTAGCTTTTAAAGAGCAAAATAAACCTGGCTGATGACAATGTCTCTTGAAGCAAATTATGCTAAACTGCCAGCTTACATATCTTCTATTAATGCCACTCAATTATTAAACTATTTTTATAAAATTAATGTTGCATTTAACTATATAAAAAAGAAAAAAAGAAAAAAGCATTCGAGGTGGGTCGACCTTGGGATAAATATATCACGCCGAGAATTTTCTAGCCAGTACAGGTTTCCAACTTGTATAGAACAAAACCTGCACTAGGGTGGAAGCAGAAATTACCCTGCCAGGCTAACTACCCTATGTATTTAACTATATGCATATATAATCTTTTCTATTTTTTTGCAAATATCAAACGTTTTACAACTTCATATTAAGCAGTTTATTATCTTTATTTAAGCAAAGGTAACATCCGGTTAAATCTATATTGCAAAATAAAGAAAATGTTATACATTTCTAACCAATCAGAGCGGCAGCATGATGCTTACTGTGATATAAAAGAAGGGAAGGGGATTAAGAAATGGTTGTATTTTTGTATACTTTTATAAAGTGTTCCAGGGCAAATACAAGTGGTGTACATGCAACAATACGGAGTAGGGAAAAACAATTGAGGACATTATAATCAAGGTCATTAATACCAAAATTTAAATATCAAGCCAAAATAGATTTGTATTTAGATGGCAATTTGATGTCGATTTTGAACATTTATATTTTTAGATTTAAATCAACTCTTGTGTCACAATTGGCCTTTAAAATAGATTACCAGCTTTGTTTTCTTATGAGGGCACATCTTATATTACCCAGTACATTGTTGGCTATTGAAAGATAATTTATAGTATAAAAGGATAAAATTTTAGGATTTACTTCCCCTCAAGTAATCGCAAAGTTTGCGTGGAGTTGTTTTTAGGCTTATATCCTGGATCTTTAAGCAAAGTCATAAATTTCCAGGTAATGAGATTGTTGGCCAGTCCTTCAAAGGCTATAAAATTATTAATCTTGGTAGTGTCAGCAATATTCTTAGTGGAATTATTTGACACTAGGGCAAATAGCTCTTTTTTTAGTACTAGATGGTCGGGCAAATAGCTCTTTGGTTCCTCTTAGAAGTATATTTGTTGCTAAGGCAATGTTCAATTTTGACTGATTATAATGGGACCTAACCTAAATCAAGGTTCAGCAGTCTCAAAAGAACTCTCAACTAAAGATAGATAAAAATGTGTAGAAAGTTATCTATTTAGATAATTAGTGGTAATATTTAAAGTACCAGGGATAAATAAAAAATAAAATAGATGAAGGGAATATTCCAGGTTAAGAGCTGGAAGCAGATTAGGATAATGAATCCTAATATGATATTGGGAAGCAAATAAAAAAGGGCATATAATTAATAGTGTTGGGTAGCAACTGGGTAAGGTATTCTTGAGTAAAATCTAGTGATTGTATGTTGCTACAACAACAATAAATGTTTTGAAGTGATATTGGTCCCTTTTTTAGAAAAAGATTTAGCATTAGCAGAAACTACCCCATACAACAATCACCCAAATCTTCCCTTTTAACTCCATATCATTACTTAAATGATGATAAGAGGGGAGGGATTAAATAAGGTTTTGTCCTAGCCATAACAAAATCAAACCCTGTTCTGGCATTTAGTATCCCACTTTAGCTTGTGTTACAAATATGCACAACTGCACCCTATAGAGATGTACTAATCCTATCAGTGGTGGAGCGTCAAGGATACAATTTATCCTGGATTTGTTTTAGTTATATCTTTTGTGTTATTATTAGAATTACTCAGTGCTTTGAAATTTTATATTGATAATATTATAAGCCTTAGTCTCAACAAGACATTAATCAGATAATTTAATAATTAATACTAATCAAACTTAATGTAAAAAAACTAATTTGTAAAACTAAAGTTGGTTATACACCCAAACTAGGGTTAAGCCTAAAAAGGGTTTATAGAAGCTACCCTTTCAAGTTATACACAAGGGGTGTCTTGGTTAAATAGCATCATTGTGGGGACAGATTGTTCTAATAAGGCTGAGCGTGATGAGGCCAAGAAGACTAAGTTGAGGGGCCTGCCTGACCTGAAGTACACCCTGGACTATTGCTGGGTAAGGGCAAGATACGCTCAAGTTGGTTATAGGGTGCATGTGATAGTCAGATGAGCATTACATCTATGGCATTGAAACAAACCAGCTATATTGAGAATTACAATGGGTCATCCTGCTTGATTGAGAATGGAGCTTTGAGTCCCATTCAGTTTACAATATCTCTAAATCCAGTAAAATTATGCTTCAGTCAATCACCACAAGTGTGAGCTTACTCAAGCTACAGTACAACAATGGATGGAAAGTTGCACTTACTAGTTAGATTGGGTGCTGTGACTCACCTGAACAAACATGATTTCCCAATTGTTTAAGAATGATTTTTGAGGCCAACCCTCTTAATTTTTCATTTATTTGAGGTAGGCAGACCTGGGGCAATACTGCACTGATCAATGATAATATTTAATGAAAAAAGGGGATAAATCCTGATAAACTTCTACATGAAGAGTTCTGATAGGCTAGGAACTCCATGGAGCGCCTTGTTATTCACTATCTTGGTTTGGGGCATTGGTGCACAATGCAATGCAACTATAAATCATCCCCCACCAAGATTTCATCTACTGGATCAAACTTGAAAGGCAGTGGTCATTAAGACCATACTCTATTACTGGGGCACCATCCCTTTGATACAAATTTTATTATATTAAATTACATCTAGATAGGGGAGAATACCCCAGTGGTAGAATATGGTCTTCTATGACTGCCTCCTTGAGTTCAATCCCAGTAGATGAACTTTGGTTAGAGGATTATTATGACTGTGTTGGCGTTGTGCACCAGTGCCCCAAACTAGGATGTCTCTTAGCAAGGCGGTCCATGGAGTTCCTGGCCTATCATATGCTGTGCATGGAGGTTTTTTGGGGTTTATACTATTTTCCCATTAATTTGAATCCCCTTCATTGGCGTGGTATTGTCCCCAGTAGCAGCTCTCTCAAATATAATTTAAATTTTAAGTTATATCTAGAAATTAAGAAAAATTTATAAATGATACCACTTTAACAATACCATTCTAATGCATATGAAAGTGAATTAATAAAAATATTTGTCAGCTTTGTAGGGGGTGAAAGGCGAGTCAGTATGGCATAAAGCTACCAAACTGAAAGTTGTGGATTCAATTCCCACCCTTCACACATCAATCTGGGTGCCAACCAAAGGAAGCTATTGGCAGTTAGTAAGTCTAATAACACGAAAACCTTACCCATGATGTAAAAAGAAAATACAAGTCCCAATATGGAGGTAGAAAAAATTTCTATGACAGAGTTGACCCTGCTCAGGTTTCATGTCAATGTTTAATTTCTTTTTTTTTCTTTTGAAAAATTCCATTCCCTGGTCAGCTTGCCTCAAATGAAGAAATAAATAAGCTTCAGCATTGTATAGAGTTAATCTGTAGAGGAAAATTGGTCTTAGAGGTGCAAAATTGAACAGCCAGAGTATTACTTGACCTGCTTAGTAGAGGTCAGAGGCCTTATAAAATTTCATGATGACTATTAGTGATTTAGCTTTTACAAAAAGATAATCACAAGTGAATTTTTTACTGATACTTATCAGTAAGCGGTCTTTGTTTAAGTCAAAGGATCAATACCTTTGGTAATAACTTGTAAGGATTGTACTAAGTATAATAGTATGACCCCAAGGCTTTACAATATATGACTTAAGATAAACAAATTTATATGATGGTATCTTGTAATTTGTTTATTATGATACTTATAGTTAAAGTATAAATAATACTCAGAAAATATGGACCCTCTACCACTGCCTCCCGAGTTCAATCCCAGTAATGGACTTTGGGTAGGGGACAATTTTGACTGTGTTGGTTTTGCGCGCCAATGCCCCAAACTGAGATAGCGAATAGCAAAGGCGGTCCATGGAGTTTCTGGCCTATCATACGCCGCGCATGGAGGTTTTCCAGGTTTTACCCTCCTTTCCCATTTTCTTCACTTCCCTAATTGGTGCAGTACCATCCCCAGGTCATCCCACCTCGAATAAAATTTAAAAAATTTAAATAATACTCAGAAAATAGTAAGTGATGGGCACAACTATTCTTGGAGATGGTGTTAAATCATGATTTATTACCACAGTCTTTATTGAGAAAATAATATCAATACTTGCATTAGCCAAACTGTAGCACTTACTCACATAACTGCTAGAAAGTTTTTGGTATCTGATATTGGATCCAACAGATAATGGGCTACAATAAATGGTGTGAGGTCATAGGCTGACAATTAAAATCCTGAGTAGGGTCTCATTCCTCCATATCAGTAAAATAATGAATTTTTGTGGTGGTCGCTTAATCCCAAAAAGTTGATATGCTGCTAGGATGGAAATTGTGACAGACACCATCTGCTAGTAGTTGTTGGATAAGGGCTGCAAATAGGTCTACAGTCAGGGTGTCATGTGAACATGACATAATAGTGGGGACCAACCCCAAAGATAAGTCTGGGCGCTTGGAGGCCCATAAGGTGAAGTTACAGGGCCTCCCAGACCTGAAGCACACCCTGGACCAGCGCTGGGTAAGGGCAAAATATGCCCAGGTTGGTCCTAGTGGGGTGCTGAGTGCCCAGCTCTTGACGTCGAGCCAGGCGTTAAAATGAACAATTTACCAAATGAATGAGGATGGTTTGATTCAGTTAGTCGAGGAGCAGGGTTTTGAAACCCATTCAATTTTTGAAATAATGCACTTGGGTCAAATCCAACTTCAATCAATCACTTGAGTGAAGTCAGTTTTGGCCTATTCCATCAACTCTGATGGCAGTATCACCCGATTGGTGAGTCAGTGCTTGGGCCCACTGTGGCATTAACCCTATTTCCCTGGTCAAGTTTAAATATGTTTTCCCCAACCAACTGTCCTTGTTGGTCGACGCCCAAATAAACCTACACCCCAGTTTTAAGTTAATTTTATTTCATGATATTCTGAACGCTCCTGTGCATGAACCTCTTCAAGGAGGTCTTACGTTCTGTTACACTTGCCATTGCAAGTACCATGCTGCTCTCCTCTCATGCACTGTTTGTCCGCCCAGGATCCCTCAAACCTGGGCCGCCTAACCCCATCCCATATGTGCACCGCGTCGCCCTTATGGGTTTTTATTATAAAATTTTGCAATTTTATGCCTAAGCGGTTATTGCTCCAGCACCCTCTGCTGAGTTCAATCACTCTGGTACTAACGGCTAGTTTCCAGGTGCTGGCCTGGTGCACCACGCACTGCCACACTGGGAACAGGAGAGTTATAGACACTCTCCTTACAATAGTTGACCAACCACCTTTATTTATGTGCACAAACTTTTCCGTGTGGAACTTTTCTGAAGTGGAAACAGTGGCCGTTAGCTGTGGGCTTCAGCTGTCATTAGCTGCACCGCTGTTTTCTCTTTTTCCCAAAGTTTAAAGCAACTCAGCGTTATTTTGGTTGCCTCCAACTGGAAAGTATTCACCCTTCATGTTTGTACCTGGTGGTTTTGGACACTTCAATGTCCAAAAGTTGTGATTTCCCAACTTTCCACTGATTTTAATTAAATTCCATTCTGAGAAACAAATTTTCCATCGCCAGAACATTCAGATGATGCCAGCAGAATCGGCACAGATGGTCCTGGGGGTGTTGGCCTTGGATAATGTCGGGCATTCCATCGTGGCTCCAGGGATAGGGTCATTCACATCTAAAAACAAGTTTTATAACGAAACCCTGGACTCTATCTCTGAACCGTTTATTAGTTCATATGGCTTGGATGAGGACCCTATTCCAGTGTATCAGATTACCCCTAAGAACCCGCGGTTGACCTCTACCATGATCTGGCGCACTCAGGAGGTGGAGAAGGAACTTTGTTTCAATATAATCAAGTATATGCACCTGCAGAAGGCATGGTGGGGTATGTGGCCTCAGTATTAAGAGTGGCCAAATATCCCACCCCCTTTTTTGATTCCAAAACCCATTCTGTTTGCAGGCTTGAACCAGATGATGAAATGTTTGGTGATGTGTTGTCATTGTCTTCCATAAATAAAGACCATTATAGGTATTTTCTACTGACTACCACCCTCTCCTCTCCTTTAGGGAAGCTCACCACTACTATTTTGGTGGATACTGGCGCCACTGGAAACTATATGGACTAGTACCTAGCTGATTACCTTGGACTGAGTTACTTGCCAGGTGATGTGGTTAGAGGAAGGGCATCCCAAGGTATTCCCACTCTTAAGATCATTGGGACAGTGGACTATTAGGTTGGCAAGTACCACTTGTCTGATCACTTCAGTGCGATCAAAAACCTCCTGTTCCCTATCATTTTGGGTGTGGAGTGGTGGCGGAAGTTTGACGTAAGAACTAACCTAAAGGAGAATACCTTGTCCCTCACCATGAAGAATGGTTGCACATTTGTTGTGCCTTTTTTTGGAAGAAAACGCCCCAGACAAATTGCCCCATTGGCCCCACCGTATCCCTTGTCACCTTGCCTCAATGCAGAGGCCCTCAGAGGAAATTCCTATACCTTCTTTTTTGGAGGGTTTGGAATACTCTTTTGATGCAGCATCTGCCAACGCACTCCCTGAGCACTCTGAGTTTGATTGTGACTTCAAGTCACTGTGGATCTGATGTGTATCTCTTCCCCTATTTACCCATTGACTGTCTGGGAGGAGGAGGCATTGGATGTGTGGGTAAAAGAACAGTTAGCTAAGGGTGCGATTTTTCAGCGTACCTCCCCTGTATGCTCCCCCCTACTCTTCATGGAGAAGTCTGATGGTACCTTACGCCCTTGTGTAGACTATGGTATCCTTAACAACGTTACTGTACCAGACCTCCATCCCATCCCTTTGGATTTGCAGATTTCACACTATGTGGAGAAGGCCAAGGTCTTCTCCAAGTTGGATTGCCTCAACGCGTTCAATCAGATCCAGATTAAAAAGGGACAAGAGTGGTTGATTGCATTCCATACCAGAAAAGGATCTTTTAGTTTCAGGTCATGCCCTTTGGGCTTAAGAATGCCCCTGCGATCTTTCAATGCCACATTGATGCAGCGTTGGGGGACCTGTTAGGAGTATGCGCGGTCACCTACATGGATGATATCCTGGTGTTTTCCCCTGATCAGGAGTCCCATGCAGTTCACCTTTGGCAAGTGGTGGAGCGGTTAAAGGCAGCCAGCCTTACGTTGAAAATTTCGAAGTGTGAGTTCTTAAGTCCCAGGTCACGTTTCTGGGCAACGTCGTTTTTGACAAGGACACATGATAACTCCAGACAAGGAGAAGGCAATTCGTGAGTGGCCTACCCCCATCTCAGTTAAGGAGTTGAGGAGCTTTTTGGGGACGTGCACATAACTCAAGAAGTTCACTCCCAATCTGTTTGAGGTGGCAGCTCCCCTAAACAAGGCTAGCGGTGCCAAGGTGCTTCAGTGGTCCCCCACTTTAGAGGATGCTTTCCAAGCAGTGAAGTGCACCATGTTGTCCACGACTGTTCTTCACCATGTCAACTCTTCCAAGGAGTTCATTGTGTCAACTGATGCCTCCAACTTCGCCATAGCGGCCGCCTTGTTACAAGTAAGTTAAGATGGGATAGAGCATCCGGTGGGATATTTTTCTAGGAAGATGTCTTTGCCAGAGTTGAATTATGCAGTTTACGACAAGGAGTTACTAGAAGTGGTGGAGGCGCTGACATATTGGTGTCACCGCTTGCATGGCTCTACCCAACCATTCAGCGTACGTACAGACCATCATGCCTTGCTGTATTACCGCGCGCCTCATGTCTTAACCCCTGGCAGACCCATTGGCATGAGACCCTTGCCCAATTTGAATTCATGTATGAGTTCACCAAGGGCAAGGATAATGGTTTGGTGGATGCTTTGAGCTGCAACCCTGCTTTAGCCCCTGACCACAAGGAGGTAAGGGTGCACAACACCCAGGTTATGATCCCTCCAAGTAAAATTCTGTCGTTGCTTCCCTATCCCCTGGCTAACAGGCCAGCGCTTGCACCTCTGGATAACGCGGAGGAATATGGTATGTTCAGAAAGGTCATCCTCTCTCAGCCCCTGTCAGGCAAATATGCCATGGTCCTTGCAAAGAGTGGTTCAAATCAAGAGGGTCTATCCAGGGGCTATCACGTAAAGAATGAGATGGTTTGGTTCCAGGGACGCCTTTGGGTACCTGCTGGACCACTGCACCTGGACATCATTTGGGACCATCATGATGGAATCACCATTGGTCATCCGGGGAGAGCAAAGACCTTGAAGCTGATACGTTGCACATACAATTGGAAGGGCTTACCAGCTCAGGTGGGCCGGTATTGTAAGGAGTGCCTGGTATGCAACCATATGAAACCCAATCGTCAACCTTTAGCAGGGTTGTTAATACCAGTCCAAAAGGCTGATGGGCCCTGGGCCTCCATCCTGTTTGATTTCATTGTGGAGTTACCTGTCTCAGATGGCTATGATGCCATCATGGTAGTGGTGGACAAATTCACAAAGTTTGCCCACTTTATTACTTGCAAAACCACCATAACCGCAGCTGAGATGGATAGGATTTTCGTTATCAATGTGTTTGCGCTCCATGAGGTCCCCCAAGAAATTATCAGCGACTGGGGCTCACAGTTTACCTCCGTGTTTTGGAAAGAGTTGTGTAATACTCTTCAGATTCGCCCTTACCATTCAACTGCTTATCATCCCCAATCAGATGGGCAGACTGAACGAGTGAACCAGTGCTTGGAACAGTTTCTGCGGTGTTACACCGCTGCAGATCATTCAGATTAGGCTTCTCACCTTCCTATGGCCCATTTTGCTACAACAATACCTTGCACTCTTTGATCAGCTGTTCCACATTTTTCGCCAGCCATGAATTTAATCCCTCCTTTAACATGGAGCCCAGCTGTGGGTCAAAGGTTGAAGCGGTGGTGGACTTTGACAAGACAATCAAGAAGGTCTACCAGGGGTTTCCACAAGCTTGGAGGTGGCCATGCAGGTATATAAGGAGAACGCCGATGGGAAGTGCTGAGTGGGTCCCGCATACAAGGAAGGGGATCTCGTGATGCTTGATGCTCGTAACATTCCAATCAGGAAGCCATGTAAGAAGCTGGGACCAAAGAGGATTGGCCCCTACCGCGTTGTTAGAAAGGTGGGCCATGCCTCATACCAGCTAGATCTTCCCCCTCATTCTGGATCTTCTTGGTGTTTCATGAGAGCAAACTGACGTTGTTTGAGGGTCCCCCACCAGAGACTCCTGAGGCCTATCTCATGGATGGGGCGCCAGAGTGGGAGGTGGAAGAGATAGTTGCCTCATGCCATGTTAAAAGAAGACTCGAGTACCTGGTATCCTGGAAGGGCTTTGATGCTGCAGAAAACAGTTGGGTTCCATCGCGCGACTGTGTGCATGCCCAAGAACTGATTGCCGCCATCTACCAGCATTTTACCCAGGCTTCTGGATCCCAACTGAAACCGACCATTGCCACCATGAAGTTGGCCCCTGCCCACAATAACTTTTCCCTGGTGCAAGCCCCTGGAGGGGGGGTTGAGCCCCATCGGGAGGAGAGGGTAATGTCATGTGAACATGACATAATAGTGGAGACCAACCCCAAAGATAAGGCTGAGCGCTTGGAGGCCCAAAAGGTGAGGTTTACAGGGCCTCCCAGACCTGAAGCACACCCTGGACCAGCGCTGGGTAAGGGCAAAATATGCTTAGGCTGGTCCTAGTGGGGTGCTGAGTGCCCAGCCCTTGACGTCAATCCAGGAAATAAAATGAACGATTTACTGAATGAACAAGGATGGTTCAATTCAGTTAGTCAAGGAGCAGGGTATTGAAACCTGTTTGATTTTTGAAATAATGCACTTGGGTCAAATCCAACTTCAATCGTTCACTCGAGCGAAGTTGGTTTCAGCCTATTCCATCAACTCTGACGGCAGTATCACCCTATTGGTGAGTCAGTGCTTGGGCCCACTGCAGCATTAACCCTATTTCCATGGTCAAGTTTAAATATGTTTTCCCCAACCAACTGTCCTTGTTGGTCGACTCCCAAATAAACCTATACCCCAGTTTTAAGTTAGTTTACTTTATGATATTCCAAACGCTCCTGTGCGTGAACCTCTTTGAGGAGGTCTCACGTTCCGTTACACTTGCCATTGCAAGTACCATGATGCTCTCCCCTCATGCACCATTTGTTCGCCCAGGATCCCTCCAACCTGGGCCGCCTAACCCCATCCCATATGTGCACCGCGTCGCCCTTATATGGGTTTTTATTATAAATTTTGCAATTTTATGCCTAGGCAGTTATTGCTCCAGCACCCTCTGCTGGGTTCTAATCGCTCTGGCACTAAAAGCTAGTTTCCAGGCACTATCCTGGTGCACCACTCACTGCCACACTGGGAACAGGAGAGTTATAGACACTCTCCTTACACAGGGCCCCACACATAATAAAAAATTATATTAAATTGCAGGTCTGTTGACTACACTGGCATCTTAGTTTAATTACCATATTAAAGAGAGTGTTAAATTGGATATAAGTTTTAAATTTTGTCCCTAGAATCTGAAGCACACAAGCGATGGCCTTTTCTAGCTCTGAGGTGTACTTTATATTATCCATAAGCCATTTTCAAGGTTTCAAAGATAAAGATTACAAATAGAAGATGTTGTTTGGAATTTGAGTATATTTAATAAGAATTTTAAATATATATAGAAGACAAATTTAATATTGTATACCTCCTTATGGGGATTTATATAGGAGCAGTGGCTTGGTTGCTGTTATGAACCTCTTGGGGTTTGGGTGCTTTATGGAAAATTCTGAGGCTTCTGTAATCACCTGGGTCGCTATTGGAAAATTTTAAAACTCCATGTAAACTATCAAAACGTTGATGAACTTTCTCACATTTAATTTAACTAACTTTGGACCCAATTTATAATTTTTTTTAAAAACAATTGTACACTGTTTGGTTTTCTGAAAGCTATAAAAATCGCCATTTGAACCATTCTATCTTCCAGTTTTAATCTCTTATGACCTTGGGATCTATAGTTCAGCCTTAGCATCACTACAGGGGGATATAGAGGCAACATGATGATCAGGCATAGCCTTGATCATCACATTGATCTACTCTCAATTTTATGTCTCATGATTCTGGTGTAGCTGAGGATAATTGATCATTACTTTACAATTAGTTAATAATTTTTACTATCTAGAATTAGGTTTAGTGACACGCCATTTTAATAATTTAGGATTAGATTTGAGCTTGTCTTGTGCAACTAGGATAAAATGGTAAACCCAAGTTGAATATTCACATACGCTTAGGGAGATTCATAGAGACTCTTTCTGAGCTTTAAACAATTATAATAAATTCTTTTATTAATTTTTGGATAAATTTGTAGTTGTTTCCATCCCCCATAAGCTTAAAATTGGCGTTGAGCTGATGCCAAAAAAGTTACTATAAGCCATGATAGCCACGAGGTCATTGTTGTTATGGCAAATCATATTGTTGTTAATGACTTAAGTTTCATTTTACCTATACAAGCTTAACTTTTAAAGCTGCAAGGATTACATGTTTTGAGCTTCCCACCAAGCTCAGGAATGGAAGGCTTAGTCTAAAAAGTACTGCTTATTGGCCTTGCGCAATTATAGAAAGCATTATTTATGATATGAATATAGACAATCCTATAACAAAACTTGCAATGGAGTAGGCAACAAAATGGGAGAACAGAGTATTGATATCCTTAAAGGGACACATTGTATTAAGGTCAAGCTGTAATTTGGTGGAATAAGGCAAAAAGCTCCTTAGAGACATAGCATAGCGTTTCTGAGAAAAACTTGAGGGATAATGGTGTGCTTTGGCGTAAAAGAAATTTATTCATGGAGCAATTGGTTAAGAAGTTACAAGATAGCCTATTAGAACATCAAAAGGCCTTGGAAAGTGAAAGAAATTTTTTCTCAGGGGCATTTACTCAGAAGAATAAAAAAGATTGTCAGAACAGTGAGTTGTCTCAGTAAGAAAATGGATTTAGTTTAAGGGCATTTAGCTTGTCAAATATGTGATATCAGCAGAAACTTAGAGGATCTTAGAGGCTTCATTGTTTAAATGTAGATTTTAATGAGTTGGAAGGAAATCCTAACCTGTTTTTGGGTAGAGGATAGTTAATTCATTGAAAACGAAATTATAGA
>JAKSZP010013919.1:0-31560 GCA_022478985.1 Massospora cicadina | reverse complement strand
TATAGATATTAAACCCTTTTAACTTAATAAATTAGTCTATTTACTCCATCTAAATGTCTTTAACAACCTCTTAACTAGTTTTACAGCCTCTGAGACCCATTTTGAACATCAAATTACAGTCAAGAGAACTGAAAATCTGGCATAAGTGGTGCTCACTACAGCTGCTCTGAGCTACCCAGTTAATTCATCTATTAAAAAATGGAGAATAATAGCAATCAAGAAGGCCAATCCTATGACCAGTTAATAGGTGTAACTTGATTGATCATTACATATCAGTACAAAGTAACACCTCTACAGCCTGAAAGCCTAGAATTTTAGGCCACCTTCCAATTCACCTTACTTCAATTAGTCAAGATCAGTATCAACTCCAAAATGAGAACATAAGATTATTTAACAACAGTTGAATGGCATCTAATTAACAGAAGGCCGCTCTAGTCATTTCTTGAGCCTTTTCTGCGCCTTCCAAAATGCAAAACTATATACCTCAGCTCTACTACCCTTGTGAGACCTGGCTTTGTGAAGTGAACGCTATATCTGAAGCAATGTCCCTTAAGCTCCCCACCACTTTTTACAGATAGTTGGTCTACATCCCCACAAAATAGCTCAACAATTAGGGATCACACAAACTTTACACTCAAGTATCATTGATTTCTGTAATGCTGCCTCCTCTTTTGTTCATGACAACTGGGAAGACATTGTAGATAACCGTCAACTGATTAATGAGACTTGTGTAACAGATCAGGAAAATCTTAGTGCATACATTGATCTTGCAGGTGAAATCTTGGATCCTGCCATAAATTCCAAGATTTAGTCCAATAATTTGAGTTTGGTAGAAGAGCAGATTGGGAACATGGTCGTTGTAGTTAAGGATATGGAAACTTGGGAATGGTGGCAGAGCTAACAGAATGTGCTGCTGGCGTCCTGAAACCTATGAATAATGATTAAATGGGATATGGAGCTTTTTTCTACAGTGATCTGGTCACCATATAAAAGCTTACTTTAAAGAAGTTCAGTTGAGTAGGCTTTTGAAATGATATATAACAAGGAAAAAAATAACTGAGAATATAGTTTCCTTTTCTAATAAACCATGCACTATTTAATATCAAGATTTTCTAGCTTAATTTTAGTACTTTATTTATCCTAACACCATATATTTAAAACCCATATCTGGAGGATGAGATTGACAAGCAAGCTAGGTCAGGCTTTGGCTTCATTCTCAGCACTGTACTGGAGCCAGACCCTGCTATTGGCATGCAGTGTTGCTGGGACTGTAGTTTGAGAATATGTCATGACATCCAGAGATGGCATGCGGGTTCAGGGATGGATTTCTGCTGGTTTGTCAGGTATGTGGTTGGTGGCATGGCTAATACTACCCAACTCCTTTGTAGCATATTGGAGCAAACCTTCCCATTACATTAAACAATATTCAAATATTTTACTGTCTATCTTGTGGGGTCCCTGAGAGGAGGAGGTCCCAGGAGGTAAGGAATGAAACCAACATTTGTTAGTCATGGTAATGGTAGCCTTCTTGCTGGCCTTTTTAATGCATGAGGTGGCTGGTTATGGGGTGCTGTGATGCCAAAAGTGGCGGAAATCTTGATAATGCATAAATCAAACAACGGGAGATTAGCCCTGTCCATGGAGGCGCTGGGCAAAATTTACCAGGTGATGCACAGACTTATTTTCAAACATTTTGGCCAAAACAACAAGAAAGCTTCTTTCTTTCTCAAGATAGTTTTTTTGACAATCAGTTGTTTGATTTATAAGTAAGATTTGTCCGTGGAAGTAGCCCCAACTTTGTTAATATGAAAGGCCTATCTGAATCTGGGTGGATTCTTGTCACTCTGAGTGATGCAATTACTCCAGATTTTCTGACGAATACCTTGGCCACAGGCTCCTAAGTTCACCCAAGCACTAGTGTAAATGCAGTGCCAAGTTCTAAAAAACGCACCTCATTTATAGGCTTGAAGGGGGTTTCAGGGGATGCAAATATTTATCTAGCCAATTGCCCCTTTGATCTGTGGTATATGACCAAGCAAGCCACATGTACAAAATGACTGACTGGAGGGAGTACATTAAAATACTCCCAAATTAAGTGCCCTGCCAAAAGTTAAACTTGTATCTGCAAAACAATCCAAATTTAATTTAGCCAAATTGAGCTAACCACTGCTTAGGACAAAACCCCTAGTATCTTGAAATTAGCCTCAAAATAGCTTAATTAATAGGAGACGTAAAATTAATGAACATCGCTTATTTTTCTAAGCCCAAGTTATGTAAAATTTTATCTAGTTTTTTACTATTTAAATTTTTCAATTGTAGCTTTAGTTTTCCTCATATAATTTTACAACAGCATTTGAAAACACTACTTCTCCTCTTATAACCTAATTGTTGAAATCCTGCCCAAATCAACACCTGTGAGAAACCCACAAGCACATGTTTAACATAGCCCAAACTATGGATGCATTACCCTTGGATTTTTAAGGCTAGGTACAGGAGCTGATTAGAACAAGGCCACCTGCCAAGTTCTAAGGATGACATTGTGGATTTAATCAGCTGTGCAGCCTGCCTGGATGAGGCAAAGGATGAAGCATGGTCAGCGCACTTGATGGTTAGCCAGGGGTGTAGCTAAGTGGAAGAGTATGTGTAGATTTTCCATTCATTGGCAAAAGTGGCCTGGGTGGCAGATTAACAATCTCACGAATGTTCCATTAAGGATTACAGGCTAGATCTAATAGCTGACATGGCATCAGCAAAAGTTCAGGATATATTGGCGGAAGAGGTTGCATTAGACCTGCAGGTCGAAAAGCAAATGCGTTGGTACAAGACCAGCATGAGGCTCCATGTTGCCTGGAAAAGGACAATCTCCAAAAGGTAGGCAGCCCAGGTTGGGCTGGCTTGCAGTCTCAAGAAATTTTAGAAATGTACAAGAGGGGCCTGACTAGGGATCAGTGAAGAATCTGATACAAAAGTGAGCCATGTAAATGAGAAGAAAAAGCCTATATATTTATTGCCCAAAACATGCTATACAAAATCTTTCTTTCACTTCAATACTTAAATTGAAGAAAAAGTAGAATTTTTTAAAAATACAAAACACAACCGTTTGATTAAGCCAAAGCTTACCAATGGCAATGCAATTGACACCTGCTGCCCCATCCTGAGGTGGTGGTGCGCCGCCATCTGCCATCTTTCAACTGCTGCCAAAGCACGCCTGGGCTGGCTCTGCTAGCCCTCCCAACGCTACCGGGAATTATGTTCCCCCTCAGGACTTGGCCCACCACCTTGCAAGCTCTCAGGCAGTGCTAGAGTCCTTTGGTGCTCCCATGGAGCAATTTGCATTTTGGATCTGGGTCAAATATGGGAGTCTCTTCCCATACACAAGCGCAGCCATTATTGAGATGGCCACAGCAGTTTTCAAACCTTCTGGCTATATTGACTTCCGCCCCTTTAAGGGGTATTTTGACCTCAGCTTCCGTTCTGAAGCTGATGCAGTGGCAGCAGCCAAGCTGCAATTAATTTATGTAAAAATTCCTTTGCCAACCGCTTGCATCCAGCTCCCAGATGAGGCCACTTTGGTGGTTTAATTCGTCAGGTTGCCCTCCTTCCTTTACCCCAAACACCTTTGTCACAAGCTCATGGAGGGTTTGGCCATTTATGGCGCAGACCCTGTGTTGCAGTTTGTGGTGCCCCATGGGCAGATCGTCTGGCAGGCCCACATGCCTTTGCAATGATCTGCCCATTTAATCATGACACCCATCTTGCAATTCCCCCCTGCACTGTAATCAGATCTGCCCCTGATAATCCTTTTTGGGCGCACATCAAAAAAGCCGTGCCATCTGCCCCTTGTGCTTTGAGCTTGGCCACTTGAAGCGCAAGTGCCCCATGATTTCTGCTTCCACTGCTTCCATCGCCCCTCCTTCTGGCGCCACCCCAGCGGCTGCCTCACCCCAATTTTTTGAATGGGGTGTGATCCTCCCGCCCCCACCCTTGGGTAATTCTGGTGCTGCTTCAAAAGCAGCAGCCAATTAAAATTTAAATTTTTAAAAAATTTGCTTGATTTGGCCAGGTTATGGAATACTGAGTCGATGGCTGAGACAGTTTCAGCTGAGCTGCCATGGTTGACTGTTCATAGCCAATCAGGCTCCACCACCATACCAACTCCTGTGGCTGGGCCAGCACTAGCCAAGCTTAATCCATTCGAGTGCCTTGATTGGATTGATGATAGCGACTGGCCATACAATGTGAAGCTGGATTTCGCGTTAGAGGAGTTTTTTATTGATCCTCCTGATTCGCGCCCCTGCCATTTTCACTCTAAAAGCGGCTTTACAAATTATAAAAATTCAATCAAATGGCTTTAGAAGCCGCATCTGCCCCTGCCAACACCCTCCTCCGCCAGCATCTCCATGGGGTGATGGAACCCCTATTTGAGGGTATTCCCATCCCAAATTTCCCTTCCAATTTTGATGAAGATGCTAAATATGAAATTGAGGAGCTTGCTTTCAGTGAGGGCCGCGCTTGCATTGACGCGGCAAAAACCTCTCTTTTTGACCCCAACTATCCCCAAACCCAAAAGCGCATCAAGTCTTTCACTTGTGTGTCAACTCTCATCACTTTCACTGAGCATCTACTTGCTCAATACGTTGAGGCAATGGATACCGCTGGCCTCATAAACAAAGAAAACCCGCAGTTATACCCCCTCATGCCCCATGTTGCTGATGCTCCTGCTCCTATGTTGTCCGCCATGGTCCGCCAGCTAAAGCGGGCACTGGACAAAACTTTCTTAAAATCTTCCTCGCCTTCTTATATGGCTTCCTAGGCTGATAACCTAGGGGCTATATTAGGATTTTTTTTTAGTACTAGATGGTCCCAACCCGAGGGTATATTAGGATTTTTTTAATTTATGATTTAAATTTAAAACTAAATTTATTGTGGGGAAGGCTGACCATGGGACAGACACTTCCGAATATGACTCAGGAAAGACAAACTTAGTACCAGGGGAGGCACCCCAGAGAAGCGATGCTATCTCTTGTTGCCAGCGGGAACGCCACTTATGGGGAGGGGAGAGGGAACGTGTGAAGGGGCCGTAGCCACTATTGAGCACGTGTGGAGGAAGGGGTCTGATTTGATGAACCAGACTGGGAACCAGGAGGAGACCAGCTGTCAGCAACGCGGTGGGAGGTATCCAAACATCCACGCTTGAAAGTGGTCCACCAAATGAGATTGGTATCTGTGGACAGCTTCTGGGAGGGTGGGGATGGATCCAGCGATGGCATCCAAGACAATCGTGTGGATAGTCCACATGGCGATTGCAACCACCAGAGCATGGAGGGAGGGTGGAAGTGGGGAGGCCATTGATAAAGCAAACATATCTCTTGACAGACTGAAGGGATGCGTTTGATCCTGGCCCAGAAGACGTTGAACTTCGCGACATATCACTTTAGAGGTGGGGCACTTCTCCAGGCGGTGGAACAGCGTTCCATACTGGCCACACACGACACAGGATGAGTGTAAAGCATAAGAGCGCTCAGCTGTATGATACACCCGCCTCAGGCAGCGCCACACATGGGAGCGGACTTGAGGCTGCAACAGAGGATGGTGCGCATATTTCCAGATAGTCTTTTGGGTCTCAGTGGAATAAGGGATGTCCATCATGTCCAGGTAGTCCACCCTGGATAGGACATGGGGTCGAATGGGGATCACGCCATCATGGATGGGTAGCCCCTGTACCTCTTGTATGAACTGAGGAGAGGGGCGGCCTCTTCGGGTTGTATGTCCGCTAATACGAATTCTCCACTCTGCGCTTCACATGGAGAGTAGGATTCGTTTGTAGTGGGTTTTAGTCCCGTGAGGACCTGTGGCCGATGTGTGTGATGTGAGGTATTTCATCAGGGAGTGGGGGTTTGATGGATTGTTGAGGCCCAAGGCTCAGGAGAAGTTGGAGCGGGCCGCGCAGGACCAGAGTTGGGATGGGAGTGTAGGAGTGGTGACGGCTGCAATCCAGGTGCCCAGGATCTTGGCAGCATGGGCTTTGAAGTCAAGCAGGACCATGCCACCTTGATGATGAGGGCCAAACATGACCTCTAGCCGTACTGGTGGAGGGCGGCCTGACCAAAGCCATCCTTGCAGCAAAGCATACAGGGATTTGAAGAAGCTTGGGGAGAAGGGGATGGCGTGGGCTCCAAACCAGACTTTGGCTAGGAGCATAGAGTTGGCTAAAACAACCCTGCCAGTTAGGGTAGTAGGGTGGGCTCTGAGAGAGGCGATTTTCTTCGTCACGTTGTCCAGTATATGGCACTCCATTACTGCTGATGCACATCCGCCTGCCTCCAACCACACGCCCAGATGGCGCACTGGTCCTATGGTAGGACGTGGCACGAAGGAGAGCACCAGTGGAGCGGTGTGTGTTGAGTTAGTAAGGCGTGGACGTGGGTGAGCAGATGGGCCGGGTTGGGAACTAATTGCTGGGGCCCAGCAGTTCTGAAACTGACCAAGGAGGATGATTTCGGTTTTGGAGGCGTTCAGTGCCGCGTTGCTTACCTGGGAATATTCCTGGATGAGGGTTTCAAGCGCGCGTGCATCTTTGTTATTAGACACCCCCACCACGCAATCATCTGCAAATGCCATCATCTTGACTGGGGTTTGGCCTGGCACATGGACCCCAGTGAGTTGGGCATTCACATTTCGCAGTAGCAGGTCAAGGCTGAAGTTGTATAAGAGTGGGCTGAGGGGGTCCCCTTGTCGCAAGCCCCTTTGAGGGCGGACTACTTCCGTTAGGAAGCCTGGGCCACGCACTGCCATTGTCGCAGATTCCGTGAGCAGCATTACCCAGTTTATGAAGTGGGGGGTAGGCGGAATTGATGGAGGCAGGCCCTTAGGTATTCCCAGTTTACTCTATCATAGGCCTTTTGTTGGTCCAAGAATACAAGTGCCCCAGAGGCTGTGGACTGACATACATTAGCCACGGAGTGCACGTTATCCCAAATTGACCTTCTGGGGATGAAACCAAATTGTTCTGGGGAGATGGTGGCAGATGCTACAGTCCCTAAATGGTTAGCCATGATTTTTGTTAAAATTTTGGTGTCTGTGTTTGTTAGAGAAATGGGGCGCCAGTTGGCTAAGTCTAGCCTATCCCCTTTCTTGAAGAGTGTGACAGTAAAGGCCTCATGTCCTCCTGGTAGGAGGCGTGTTTCCAACAGGCTTTGGTTAAGTGAGGCTAGCAGCAATGGGGATATATACTTGAAATATTTTTTGTAGAACTCATATGGAATGCCATCTGGGCCTGGGCATTTTAGGTTTGGCGCACCACAAATGGCTGTCCATAATTTGTTTAGAGTAATTAAATTCATTATTTATGGGTATCGGAAAATGGTGTGGATATGAGCTCAGTTGAGAAATTCTGCCATTTCAGCTGGCTGAATTTGTTTGGCTCGGTATAACTCAGAGTAGTATTTTTGCGTTTTGATTGCCACTTCAGCTGGTGTGTCCGCAATGGAATTTCCAATCTTTGCACCTGTGTGCAGGCCACACTCTGGCGTGGTGCAAAATTTTTTTAAAGAAGTATGCGGTGCACTTGTCACCTTTAGTGATGTGTGTGGGCTGTATTGGACACAAACCCGATGTTTGTGTTGCCTTTCAAGTGCGTTGAGGTGGGCTGCTGCCTCCGCCCACTTCTGGCCCCATGCAGGGCTGTATCCTGTGGCTGGAATGTTGGACTCCAAGTGGGCCAGTTCCGCCAGAGTGCACGAGATAACCGCCAATGTGGCTCGTGAGCGTCTGGAGGAGAGATGGCGATAGTGGCGGATGGTGTGCTCTTTGAAAGTTGCCCATGTGGAAATGGGGTCTGCGCAAAACAGTGCAACAAACAATTTTGCCAAAGTTGCCTCTTCCACCCATGCGGAAAATCCTGGCAGCGCGAGCTCAGGGGGGGCAGATTTTGCACCAATGTGGGGCCTTTGCAACTGTGACGGGTAAGTGGTAGGTTATCAAGACCAGTCGGTGGTCAGAGAATTCCATTTTTGTTGTTTTGAAGTGAGAGATGTGGGGTTGGAATTTGCCAGCATTAGAATAAGGTCAATGCGGGTCATGGACCTTAATTGGCCATTGTGGATGTGGGGATGCATCATGTTTTCAAGCAGTGGGTCATGTCATGGCAACGCATCCATTAACCCAAGGGTGGCTTTTAGAATGCGTAGTTCTACGTGACCCTGTGGGGCGTGGGGTGAGGGAGGCCACCAGTCCGTTGGTGAGGTTAGCCAACAGTTCATGTCACTAACTAGGAAAGAATCAGGGGGTAGTGGGAGGGATTTGACCGATGAGAAAAAATCCTGACGCTCATGTGCACCATTTGGGGCATAAATGTTGACAATTGCATGTGCAACATCAGCCCACGAGAAGGTGACGACAAGCACTCAGCCATTTAGGAATGTTTCTGAGGATATGAATTTGAAAAAATTATTTTTCTGAATTAGCACCCCATAGTGCTTTGACCAAAAGGATAAGGATGGGAGGAGCATTGTTTTCCAAGCATCCTTGGAACCTCGTGGACAGTGGGACTCCTGGATGGCCAGGATATCCACGGGTAAATTGTGTTGTAAAAAACTCAGTTTCCTAGCCTGGGACGGGGAGGCCTTGAGTCCGGCGATATTTAATGTCCCTAGAGTGAAGGTTTTCCCCATCACACCTTAGGTGCGAGGGGTGGGGCCCCCTGGCCCACCAGCCTCTTCCAGGTCCCCACGGGCTTTCACAGCAGCGTGAGCATTAGCAGCAACACTATCAGGGGGTTTTTGTTAATTTTTGCAGAAAGAGTCGCGTTGGCTTTGGCCTTTGCTTTTGTTTTCCCGACGTCGGACGAATTTTTTGCAGTGCAGATAAGTTCGGTGCACCGTCGAGTGGGGCAAAAATTTTTTTTTGGTTGGGATAGGTCCCAAGTCAGTTTCAACTGGGGCTTGGGTGCAGCAATTGGGTGAGATCAAATCTCCCATCAGATCCTCGGATTGAGTGGCCTGCTTGGCATGGGCTTCCCAATCTGATTGGATGATGGATTCTTGAGTTGCTTCCACCGCGAAGGTCTCCATGTCCTCCTGACGTTGTGAGTGTGGGATGGCGGTGGTGGCCTTGGCCGCTTCCTTGGCCGCGGCCCTATGGGCCTGCTTGGCCTCTTCCACTCCTGCGGGGAGATGGGCTTTACCAATAGGTAGCAGCCTTGTGCTCCCCATGGGAAAGCCTCCTTGGTGCTTGTGGTTGGTTCGTAGTGCACCTCTGCTGGCCATGGCCGCTGAGGGGTGCTCTTAGAATGTGACGCCCTCCTTGATGGGGCATGTGTGCACCTTATGGCTGAATGCGTCACAGTGGGTGCAAATGGGGGGCGCGCTGTCCATGGTTACCCGGAATGGGTGGGTGGTATGCCCTGCAATATCAATAAAAGTGGAGTGCGGGATCTGGGTTAGGTCCTTTTGTGATCTCCTCAGTTGGGGTCAGAACTGTGATGGCTTTGCTGGTGCACAGGTGTGGCATGTGAAGCGTTGCATTTTGAAAGATTGTATTTCGCCATATATGGCGAGACCATCTTTCAGGTGTTGCTCCAAAATATCACATTTTACTATAGTAGGCAAAAAGTCAAACGTGAGGAAAATTTGGTTTGATTTTGTCCATCTGGTGCATTTGGTTTCGACGACCCATTGCCCTTCAGGGAGGTTGACCACTATGCACACCGCTGCAGCCTCGTCTGCTGCTATTTTGCTTTTGAAACCTAGGTCCAGCCACCATGCGACATGGAGTGAGGTGCAATGTACACCACGGTTGGGAAAAATTTTGTGTACATCTTCACAGAATTTTTCCCATAAGGCCATTTTTTGGATGTCCAGATACACACAGACTCTGAATTCCACTGACAAAAGTGGCTGGGAATGTGGCGTGTTGATGTACTGGTTGCATCGTGCTTGCCATGCGAGTATCTCTGGGGAAATTGTGACCACCGGTTTTTTGAGATTTCTGTCTATTCCGCCAGATTCTCCGAGGCGTTTCTGAACGTTGGAGGCCGCAGGCCTTCCGCCTGCTCCTCTTACCTTGCTTGCCCAACTGCTCCCTGACATGGGCGCAGACTAATCTCCTCTGTGAGATTATCAAACTAGATTCAGTCTTGAATTGAATAGGTTGCAAAAGTGTTTGCAACGAGAAAGAAAAGTGATTTATTTAATTTATGATAATCTTTTTGTTTGGCCCATTTACAAATAAAGATGCGTGGTGGCTCCCCTTTGGGTTGGGCACCACTAGTGCTAAAAACATGCTATAATAAATTTATTCAAAAATAAATCTGCTCTCGCTTTATCCTCATTTATTTATCCCAGTAGAGTTATACACAAATTAGAGGAACAGAAGAGTTGATGGCCTGGTGGATATATGGGGGAGGAAAATTACGTTGAGCTCACGTTAACTAAGAAATTAAATTTGAATAAGAAGATACTGGAGGTTGTGTCTGCTGATGTGTCACGGAGGACTCTCTCACTGAAAGTAAGTCCCAAAATAGGAGTATAGCAGAATCTATTCAGGTTCAAGGAGCAGTTTTGCGCTTTAGAGAATCTGGCTCATTCAGCGGTGTAGGCGTGCAGTTGTGCCATATTTTTTGGCCTCAGATTGATTTGCCTTTCTTTAAAGATACCTTGAACCTGAGTGCAAGCCCTCCAATAAATAGAGGTTGATACTAGGAAAATATAAGTTTGACTATTCCAAGTATGTGGGAGTTATGAATGAGGAGGAATTGCGGTGGTATACTGTGAGTTGTGAGGTGTTTGGGGAGAAAAGGGATAATCTGTTTCCCCCACTGGCTCATTCACTTATTTGTTTTAATTCGAGGAAAGGCCCAAACTTCCCCGCAGATGCCCAGTTTACACACTAAACCAACGAGCAAAAGCGGCGTTAAAAATGTAAGCTTGATGTTGGGCGAGAGGTTGATTGAAAGGTCAAAATCCGCCGTCATGTCACCGATACTTCTGGTTCCAAAAGCAAGTGGAGAATTAAGGCCGTGTGTGGGTTTTGGTGGCTCAAAGCAGTTATGGAGCCAGATCTTTATCCCATTCCATTGATGGAGGATATTCAGCTGATGGCTATGGGATGTATCATCTTCATGAAGCTAGATTTTGCGGACACATTTAAGCAAGTACCCATGAGAACAGAACATCAAAATTATACAGCATTTAAATGTCATTTTGGGATGTTTTAGTATCAAGTAATTTTGGTCAGGCTTCTGAATTCCCCAGAAGTGTTACAGCAGAAGATCAAACAAGTGCTGAGTGGGATGATCGGCCGTTGCTGTGTTATATATATGGATGACATTTTAATGTTTTCCAATCATGAGCCAAGCATGTAAAAGATGTGAAGGAGGTGCTGGAAGCACTTACCAAGGTGGGACTGCAGTTGAAGCTGTTGAATTGAAATTCAACTAAAACTTGGTGATGTTTTTGGATAGTGTCATGACTAGAAATTGGGATGGGATATGCCCTGACAAACTTTGGTCAGTTTGAGCATGGAAGGCACCGACTGATTGACAGGGGTCCAGAGTTTTTTCGGGGACAATGAATTTTCTCCAGTGGTTTGTGAAAAATCTGTTGTGAATGGCTCTGCTAATTACATGGTTAATGCAGGATGTCCCATTTGTATGGGGGAGGAGGAGCAGGAGTTCACTTTGGTAAAGCATCTCTTCTTTTAGCGCTTGTTCTGGTTCATCTGAACCCCAAAAAACCTTTCTTGGTGGATAAAGATGTGTCAGGTTACTCTGTGGGCATAAAGTTATTACAAGAAGAGAAAGATAGATTATATTAACCTGTGTGCTAATTTAACTGTAGAATGATCCTGGCAGAAATAAATTACCAAATATACAATAAAGAGTTATTGTCTGTGGTCTCAGCTCTGTGGTAATGACAACACCTGTTGGACAATTACAAGTCCAATATTGTTTTAAATTTTAATTTTATTGCGGGGAAGGCTGACCATGGGACGGACACTTCCGAATATGACTCAGACGAGACAAAACTTAGTACCAGGGGAGGCACCCCAGAGAAGCGATGCTATCTCTTGTTGCCAGCGGGAACGCCACTTATGGGAAGGGGGAGGGAACGTGTGTAGGGGGCGTAGCCACTATTGAGCACGTGTGGAGGAAGGGGTCTGATTTGATGAACCAGACTGGGAACCAGGAGGAGACCAGCTGCCAGCGACGTGGTGGGAGATATCCAAACATCCACACTTGAAAGTGATCCACCAAATGAGACCGGAATCTGTGGACAGCTTCAGGGAGGGTGGGGATGGATCCGGCGATGGCATCCAAGACAATCGTGTGGATAGTCCACATGGCGATTGCAACCACCAGAGCACGAAGGGAGGGTGGGAGGGGGGAGGCCATTGATGAAGCAAACATATCTCTTGACAGACTGAAGGGATGTGTTTGATCCTGGCCTAGCAGACGTTGGACTTCGCGCCATATTACTTTAGAGGTGAGGCACTTCTCCAGGCGGTGAAACAGCGTTCCATACTGGCCACACACGACACAGGATGAGTGTAAAACATTAGAGCGCTCAGCTGTATGATACACCCGCCTCAGGCAGCGCCACACATGGGAGCGGACTTGAGGCTGCAACAGAGGATGGTGTGCATATTTCCAGATAGTCTTTTGGGTCTCAGTGGAATAAGGGATGTCCATCATGTCCAGGTAGTCCACCCTGGATAGGACTTGGGGTCGAATGGGGATCACGCCATCATGGGATGGGTAGCCCCTGTACCTCTTGTGTGAACTGAGGAGAGGGGCGGCCTCTTCGGGTTGTATGTCCACTAATACGAATTCTCCACTCTGCGCTTCGCATGGAGAGTAGGATTCGTTTGTAGTGGGTTTTGGTCCGGTGAGGACCTGTGGCTGATGTGTGTGATGCGAGGTATTTCATCAGGGAGTGGGGGTTTGATGGATTGTTGAGGCCCAAGGCTCGGGAGAAGTTGGAGCAGGCTGCGCGGGACCAGTGTTGGGATGGGAGTGTAGGAGCAGTGACGGCCGCAATCCAGGTGCCTAGGATCTTGGCGGCATGGGCTTTGAAGTCAAGTAGGCCCATGCCACCATGATGATGAGGGCCAAACATGACCTCTAGCCGTACTGGTGGAGGGCGGCCTGACCAAAGCCAACCTTGTAGCAAAGCATACAGGGATTTGAAGAAGCTTGGGGAGAAGGATGGCGTGGGCTCCAAACCAGACTTTGGATAGGAGCATAGAGTTGGCAAGAACAACCCTGCCAGTGAGGGTAGTAGGGTGGGCTCTGAGAGAGGCGATTTTCTTCGTCACGTTGTCCAGTATATGGCCCTCCATTACTGCTGACGCGTATCCTCCTGCCTCCAACCACACGCCCAGATGGCGTACCAGTCCTATGGTAGGTCGCGGCACAAAGGGGAGCACCAGTGGAGCGGTGTGTTTTGAGTTAATGAGGCGTGGACTTGGGCGAGCAGCTGGGCTGGGTTGGGAACTACTTGCTGGGGCCCAGCAGTTCTGAAACCGACCAAGGAGGATGATTTCGGTTTTGTAGGCGTTCAGTGCCGCGTTGCTTACCCGGGAATATCCTGGATGAGGGCTTCAAGTGCGCGTGCATCTTTGTTATTAGACACCCCCACCACACAATAATCTGCAAATGCCATCATCTTGACTGGGGTTTGGCCTGGCACATGGACCCCAGTGAGTTGGGCATTCACATTTCGCAGTAGTGGGTCCAGGCTGAAGTTGTATAAGAGTGGGCTCAGGGGGTCCCCTTGTCGCAGGCCCCTTTGAGGATGGACTACTTCCGTTAGGAAACCTGGGCCACGCACAGCCATTGTTGCAGACTCCGTGAGCAGCATCACCCAGTTAATGAAGCGGGGAGGTAGGCGGAATTATTGGAGGCAGGCCCTAAGGTATTCCCAGTTTACTCTATCATAGGCCTTTTGTTGGTCCAAGAATACAAGTGCCCCAGAGACTGTGGACTGACACACATTAGCCACAGAGTGCACGTTATCCCAAATTGACCTTCTGGGGATGAAACCAAATTGTTCTGGAGAGATGGTGGCAGATGCTACAGTCCCTAAACGGTTAGCCATGATTTTGTTAAAATTTTGGTGTCTGTGTTTGTTAGAGAAATGGGGCGCCAGTTGGCTAAGTCTAGCCTATCCCCTTTCTTGAAGAGTGTGACTGTAAAGGCCTCATGTCCTCCTGGTAGGAGGCGTGTTTCCAACAGGCTTTGGTTAAGTGAGGCTAGCAGCAATAGGGATATATATTTAAAATATTTTTTGTAGAACTCATATGGAATACCATCTGGGCCTGGGCATTTTCGGTTTGGTGCACCGCGAATGGTAGTCCATAATTTGTTTAGAGTAATTAAATTCATTATTTCTGGGTATCGGAAAATGGTGCGGATATGAGCTCTGTCAAGAAATTCCGCCATTTCAGCCAGCTGAATTAGTTCAGCTCGGTATGACTTGGAGTAATATCTTTGCATTTCGATTGCCACTTCAGCCGGTGTTCGCACCTGTGTGCAGGCCACGCTCTGGCGTGGTGCAAAATTTTTTTGAAGAAGTATGCGGTGCACTTGTTGCCTTTAGTGATGCGTGTGGCCCTGTATTGGACACAAACCTAATGTTTGTGTTGCCTTTCAAGTGCGTTGAGGTGGGCTGCTGCCTCCGCCCACTTCTGGCCCCATGCAGGGCTATATCCTGAGGCTGGAATGTTGGACTCCAAGTGGGCCAATTCTGCCAGCGCACGTGATATAACCGCTGATGTGGCTTGTGAGCATCTGGATGAGAGATGGCAATAGTGGCGGATGGTGTCTTCTTTGAAAGTTGCCCATGTGGAAATGGGGTCCGCGCAAAACGGTGCAACAAACAATTTTTGCCAAAGTTGCCTCTTCCACCCATGTGGAAAATCCTGGCGACGCAAGCTCTGGGGGCGGATTTTGCACCAATGTGGGGCCTTTGCAACTGTGACGGGTAAGTGGTATGTTATTGAGACCAGTTGGTGGTCGGAGAATTCCATTTTTGTTGTTTTGAAGTGGGAGATGTGGGGTTGGAATTTCGCCAGCATTAGAATAAGGTCTATGCGGGTCATGGACCTTAGTTGGCTATTGTGGATGTGGGGACGTGTCATGTTTTCGAGCAGTGGGGCATGTCATGGCAGCGCATCCATTAACCCAAGGGTGGCTTTTAGAACGCGTAGTTCTACATGACCCTGTGGGACGTGGGGTGAGGCAGCCACCGGTCCGTTGGTGAGGTTAGCCAACAGTTCATGTCGCCAATTAGGAAAGAATCGGGGGGTAGCGGGAGGGATTTGACTGACAAGAAAATTCCTGACGCTCTTGTGCACCATTTGGGGTGTAAATGTTGACGATTGTGTGTGCAACATCAGCCCATGAGAAGGTGACAACAAGCACTCGGTCATTTAGGAATGTTTCTGAAGATGTAAATTTGAAAAAATTGTTTTTCTGAATTAGCACCCCATAGTGCTTTGACCAAAAGGGTAGGGATGGTAGGAGCATTGTTTTCCAAGCATCCTCAGAACCTCGTGGACAGTGGGTTTCCTGGATGGCCAGGATATCCACGGGTAAATTATTTTTTAAAAAACTCAGTTTCCTAGCCTGGGATGGGGAGGCCTTGAGTCCAGTGATATTTGGCATCCCTAGAGTGAAGGTTTCCCCATCGCACCTTAAGTGCGAGGGGTGGGCCCCCTGGCCCACCAGCCTCTTCCAGGTCCCCACGGGCTTTCACAGCAGCGTGGGTATTAGCAGCAACACTATTGGGGTTTTTGTTAATTTTTGCAGAAAAAGTCGCGTTGGCTTTGGCCTTTGCTTTTGTTTTCCTGACATCAAACGAATTTTTTGCGGTGCGGATAAGTTTGGTGCACCGTCGAGTGGGGCAAAATTTTTTTTTGGTTGGGATAGGTCCCAAGTCAGTTTCAACTGGGGCTTGGGTGCAGCAATTGGGTGAGATCGAATCTCCCATTGGATCCTCGGATTGAGTGGCCCGTTTGGCTTGGGCCTCCCAATCTGATTGGGAGATGGATTCCCAAGTTGCTTCCGCTGCAAAGGTCTCCATGTCCTCCTGGCGTTGTGAGTGTGGGATGGTGGTTATGACCTTGGCCGCTTCCTTGGCCGCGGTCCTATGGGCCTGCTTGGCCTTCTTCTGCTCCTGCGGGGAGATGGGCTTTACCAATAGGTAGCAGCCTTGTGCTCCTCACGGGAAAGCCTCTTTGGTGCTTGCAGTTGGTTCGTAGTGCGCCTCTCCGCTGTCCATGGCCGCCAAGGGGTGCTCATGGAATGTAACGCCCTCTTTGATGGGGCACGCATGTGTCTTATGGCTGAATGCATCACAGTGGGTGCAAATGGGGGGCGCGCTGTCCACGGTTACCCAGAATGGGTGGGTGGTGTGCCCTGCGATGTCAATAAAGGTGGAGTGCAGGATCTGGGTTAGGTCCTTCGTGATCTCCTCAGTTGGGGTCAGAACTGCGATGGCTTTGCTGGTGCACAGGTGTGGCATCAGTGTGAAACGTTGCATTTCAAAAGATTGTATTTCGCCATATATGGTGAGACCATCTTTCAGGTGTTGCTCCAAAATGTCACATTTTACCGTAGTAGGCAAAAAGTCAAACGTGAGAAAAATTTGGTTTGATTTTGTTCATCTGGTGCGTTTAGTTTTGATGACCCGTTACCCTTCAGGGAGGTTGACCACTACGCGCACCGCTGCAGCCTCGTCTGCTGCTATTTTGCTTTCAAAACCTAGGTCCAGCCAACTGCATGACATGGAGTGAGGTGCAACGTACACCGCGGTTGGGAAAATTTTGTGTACATCTTCACAAAATTTTTCCCATAGGGCCATTTTTTGGATGTCCAAATACACACGGACTCCAAATTCCACTGACAAAAGTGGCTGGTAATGTGGCGTGTTGATGTACTGGTTGCATCAAGCTTGCCACGCGAGTATCTCTGGGGAAATTGTGACCGCTGGTTTTTTTAGATTTTTTTCTATTCCGCCAGATTCTCTGGGGCGTTTTCGAACGTTAGAGGCCGCGGGCCTTCCGCCTGCTCCTCTTGTCTTGCTTGCCCAACTGCTCCCAGACATGGGCGCAGACTAATCCCCTCTATGAGATTATCAAACTAGATTTAGTCTTGAATTGAATGGGTTGCAAAAGTGTTTGCAACGAGAAAGAAAAGTTTTACAAGTCCAATATTGTAGTAAGAGTGTTTTAGCTCCTAATATGGACGAAATTGACCAAAAAGTCCCTTGCCAATTCTTGGTGGAACCCTTTGAATCATGTCAATACATTTATTAAAAATCCTCAGCCAAATAGTATGAGATTTGGTAGTCAGATTGCTCCAAACCAGCAGTGGAATCAAGGGAGCCCATATGAGGTCCCCCCTTATTCCATAAATAGTTTGGTCAAACCACCTACATGGGGACTACCCCTTTTATAGCCTCGAGAGGGGTCCCCACAGGTGCAAAAACCTTCCCCAATGGTGATTGGGTCCACTATATCAAATCCTTACTTAATGGCCTGGTCCTTCCTACCATTGAACTTTCTGCAACCATTCCATTGAAGCAACGTGAGTTTCAATAGACCCAATAGGTCAAAACTTCATAATTCCTAATTCAGATGCTTATTAGCTTATACTGAATTCTTCAGTTTTCTCACTATGAAGCTCAAATTGTTTAAATACTAAGCAGCGGCCAATTAATAGGGGTCTCTCTTCAACCCATCGCGCCCACTAATAAATTATATAAAAACAAGCTTTCTAATGTTATTTATGTTTATTATATTTATATAATTGGTTGGCAAAGTCTCTGTATAAAGTAGTTATTTCAGCAGTAGAGATCGAGTTTCTCCTGCTTAAATTGTTAAAATTCAAGATATCAAGCACCAGCGAGAAAACAAAATCCCTGAATTCCAACATCATCTGTTATTGTTCATCACTCTTTTGTGGTTTGTATGGATCGTCAAGCAAGGGAATATTATCATGAGCTAAGGAAGATGGACCAGAGCCAAGCCATTGGTAAGTGAGCTGGTCCAGTACGATTTCCATGTAGATTATAAACCAGGATTGGTCAGCACCTTGGCAGATTGGCTAATTTATGACATGGGGTTGACTCATAAGGAGGTGGAATCATAGTGTTTCAACAAGTTGACAATGTACTTCTCAGATTAATTTGCAATGCTTGAAAGCGATGAGAAAGATCTATAAGAAGAGATCTGGTGGAAACAGAGGTATATGTCATTCAGTTTCTAGTTATAAGCTGATACATCGGAAGGCCAGCAGCATGATCACCATCATATATATGGAAAATGGAAGGCATATTATAACATGATCTGCATGTGTGGGTCAAAATCTGTCATTGTAATAGAGGTTATTGAAAAATTCTCATGACCACCTGTTGGTAGGCCACCCAAGAGTCAAGAAGATGGTCAAACTGGTGCAGCAGTATTACTCATGACCAGGTATTCAAAAGGACATCATGAAGTATGTGGCGAAATTTCTGGTTTGCGCTAGGTCAAAGCCTTCAAAGAAGCCTCCCAATTGTAAGTTAATCCCACTTCAAATTCCTGGTCACCCAGGAGTTTGTTTAGTGTAGACTTTATCACTGGTTTGCTGAAGTTCCAAGGGAAGGGTGTGATTATGATAATCGTTGATTGACTAAATAAATATGCTGAATTTTTCCTGTGTGCCACCAATTTTGCGGCCAAGAACTCAGCAAAGAAATTCAGTGGCGAATTATTTGCCCAGCATGGCCTACCAGGCGGAAATCATTTTGGACCGCAGTCCCCAATTTATATCAAAATTCTAGCCCAATTTTCTCAGAAATCTAAGATTTGCCCATGTAGGGCTTCAGCGTACCACAAATCTAATAGACAAATAGAGAGGGTAAATCAAATACTTGAACAATACTCTGGTGTTACATTTTGCATTGGCAGGACAATTGGGTCTCAAGGGTCAGGTTGGCTCAGCTTTCATATAACAACTACAGTCAATCTTCCAACAAGGGTGACCCCATTTTATTGTAAACTATATACTAATCCTACGTTAAATGGGGGTTTTAGTGGTGGATTGTACCTATAGCAGATGAGATAACCAATTATATGGCGGACTTCAGGAAGAAATTATGGGGAATCTGGAATAAGCCATGGTGCAGCAGAAGCATCATGCAGACTGATGAAGAGCGCCAGATCCTCTATTTGCACCTTGAGATTGGGTGCTAGTGGTGGCCAAGAACTACGCCATACAAGTAAAAAAGCTGGAAGCTTGTCTCAAAATTTTTGAGCCCATATAAAAGTAATTGGGATATTAATAAGGTCTCGTTTAAATTGGAGCTCCTGGAAGGGTTGAAGGTCCATCCAGTGATCCACGCCTCATAACTTCGAGAGTTACAAGGGAAAGGGCCAAAGCCAGGACTGTTGAGCCCTCACGAAGGTATTAACCAGGAGTATGAGGTCATGAAAATACTAGATTCACAATGAGTGAGATGATGGCAGAGGTTATTTATAAAATTGAGAGTTTTCTGGTAGAAGAGGCAACATGGAAAATGCTGGAGGAATGTGTGCATTGCCCTGAGAAGGTCAGAAATTATGGGCCTCACAGAAAGGCGATGTAATGGAGCAGGCACAGCCTGGTCCGTACAATGACCTGGCGGGCGATTTCTCATACCCCCATGGATTTAAGGTCAAGTCTAATATTCTGAGTTTGGTAGAAGAGCGCTCAGGAATGGGGTTGTCATAGGTAAGAATTTTGGAAATTTGGGAACGGTGGCTGATCTGGCATATATAAAACTTCAGCATCCTAAATTATTCAAATAATGATAAAATGGGAATATGGAGCTTTCAAGTATGTTTATCTGATCATCATTTGTAAGCTTAGATTAAAGGAGCCTAGTTCAGTGTTATTTAAATGTTATATAATGGGGAAGACAACAACTTAAAATATAGCTTCTTTTTCTAAGAAATTATACAATAATCATTAAAGAAATATGCTTCCTTATTTAAAAACTTTGTTTTACTATAAAACAATATATTTAAAACCAATTCTGGAGGATGGTCTCAAAAAGCGAGCAATGTTAGACATTGGTCATATTCTCAGCACTGTCCTGGAGCTAGACCCTGCTATTGGCATGCAGTGTTGCTAGAACTGTAGTTTGAGAATATATAATGACATCCAGACATGGCATGCGGGTTCAGGGATTTATTTCCGCCGGGTTTTCAGTTATTTGTTCAGTGACATGGATGATACTACCCAACACCTTTGTAGCATATTGGCTTGAACCCTCCTATTACAGTTTTTTAATCATATTGCTATGTGAGATAGTGAAATCTCAGGTTACCTTGATATCATCCTTGACAAAATGTAAAGCTCCTTGGGTCCCCCTGGAGCCCAACGACCAATCATATCAAGGAACACATACAGTTGTTCCAGCAACATTACCAGGAGTTAGACTCCCACGATAGCACCCCTGGGACTGTATGGCCTGAAGGGCTAAAAGTGTAATGAATCAGACACAGTCTGGCCTGCACATTGACCTAGCTGGAGTAACCTCAGCTTCTACTATAAATTTGAAGGCCAAGTCTGATAAATTGAGTTTGGTAGAGTAGCGGATCGGGAACCATGTTGTTGTAGGTAAGAATTCAGAAATTTGGAATGGAGGTTGATCTGACAGAACGTGACACTGGCTTCCCAAATTCTTCAAATAATGATTAAATGGAATATTAGATTTTTCATATGGTGATCTGGTCATCGTTGTAAAGCTTATATTAAGGAGCCTAGTTGAGTAGGCTTACAATGGTATATAACAAGGAAACGATATCTGGTAGTTTAGTTTAACTTTCTAAAGAATCTTATGCATTCAATAACGATATTTGCTAGCTTATTTTAAATTTTTATTCTTATAAAACATATACTCAAACTCAGTATCTTAAAAGTGGTTGACCAGTGAGCTAGGTTAGGCTTTGGCCTCATTCTCAGCACTGTACTGGAGCCAGACCTGCTATTGGCATGCAGTGTCACTGGGACTGTTGTTTAAGAATACGTCATGTCATACAGACATGGCGTGCAGGTTTAGGGATGGATTTCTTCCAGGTTGTCAGTCATGTGGTTGTTACCATTACTAGTACTTCCTAACTCTTTTGTAGTGTACTGAGGCTAACCCGCCCATTATATTAAACGAAACTCAGATCCTTTACTGACTGTTTTATGGGGGTCCTAAGAGCAGGTGGTGGTCCCAGGAGGAGAGGAATGGTACTGACATTTGTTAACCGTGGTAATGGTAGGCTTCTCAATGGCCATTTTAAAGAACAAAGTGAGGTGGTTATGGGGTGCTGTGACACCAAAAGCAGTGAAAATTCTGGTTATGCCTAAATAAACAATGGGTGAATAGCCCTGTCCATGTAGGCGCTAGACAAAATACACCAGGTGGTAGCGAAGATTTGTTCTCAGTAACGTTTGGAAAAAGCAACAGGAGTGAGGCCTTTTTTCTAACAACAGATAGCCCAAATTGTTGATGCACAGCCATCAGACTTGGCAGACTGGGTGTATGAGCTGATTGAGAAACAGGGCTGCCTACCAAACTCCATGGATGAGTGTGTGGATCTGATCGACCTTGTTACCTGCCTGGATGAGGCAAAGGATTAAGCATGGTCAGCGCTCCTAACGGTTAGACAGGGGCGTAGCTTGATGGAGGAGTACACAGATTTTACATTCGTTAGCAAAAGTGGTCTGGGTGGTAAATTCACAGTCTATGCGAATTTTCCAACAAGGATTATAGGCTGATCTAATGGCAGCCATGGTGGCAGCGAAAGTTCAAGTTACACTGGTGGAGGAGGTTGCATTAGCCCTGCAGGTTGAGAAGAAATTTAATTATGACATAAGACTATGCAAGTGGTCCATGATGATGGGAAAAGATCAATATCTAGAGATGATCAGCCATTCAAGGGGGCTGGCTTGCAGTCCAAAGAAATCTTGGAAACGTACAAGGGAGCTCAACAAGGGACCATAGATGGATCCAGTAAACCGCAAGCCACATGTGCAAGAAGGAGAATGTGCTCAAGTAATCATTGGTTGATAAATTTACAATTCGAAATACAATCAGATATAAATATGCCTCTTCACTTTATCCTCGTTTAATTATCTCAATGGATTATACATGAATAGCGAAACTTAAGAGGTGACGTCCCTAGTGAATACAATGGTGAAGGAAAATTACATTGAGCTCGCGTTAGCAAAGAAATTGAGGATAAAGATTTAGATGGGACTGAAGGTCATGTTCACCAATGTGTCACAGAGGGCGCCCTCATGGCGAGTAATTCCCTCAATAGGAAAAAAGCAGAGTCTATTTGGGTTCAAGGAGCAGTTTTGTGCCATAGAGATTCTGGCCCATCCAGTGGCGTTAGGGATGCAGTGGTGGCATCAGGTTTGATTCAAGATTGACTTGACTTTCCATGAAGTTACCTTGAATCTGAGTTGGGTCCTCCAATGAGATGGAGGTTGATAAGGCGAGTATAAGTTGGAAAAGTTCAAGAGTTTGGGCGTTATGCAGGCAGATGAATTGCTAGCGGAATACTGCAAGTTTGCAAGAGTATCTGAGGTGAAAAGGGATTTGTCATTTTCCCCACTGGCTCATTTGCGTTTTCAAATTTATTCAAGGAAGAGTTTAAAATTTCCTGTAGGTGCTCAGTTTACCCACTAAACCAACGAGTGAAAGCGGCGTTGGAAGAGCAAGTTAGTTTGATGTTGGGTGAGGGATTGACGAGCTGTTAAAATCTGCCATCATGTCACTGGTACTTCAGGTTCCAAAAAAAGCGTCAGATTATGGCTACGTGTGGACTTCTGGCAGCTCAACTCGGTTATAGAGCTGGATCCCTAATTTAAGACCTCGATGGAGGATATCCTCCCAATGGTCATGGGATGTATCATCTCTGCAAAGCTAGATCTTGCGGATGCATCTAAACAAATACCTGTGAGACCAGAACATCAAAGTTATATGGCGTTTAAATGCCACTTAGGGATGTTTCAGTTATAGGTAATGCCTTTCAGGCTACATAATGCCCCTGTGGTATTCTAGCAGATGATCAAAAGAGTACTGAGTGGAATTATTGCCTTTGCTATGTTGCATATATGGATGACATTCTTGTGTTTACCCATTCGCAGGATGAGCATTTACGCAGTGTGTGGGAGGTGCTGGAAGCGCTTGCCAAGGCTGGCTTGCAGTTGTTGCGTCAAAAATGAAAATCAAACCAAAGCTCAATGACACTTTTGGGCAATGTCATATTCAGGAATGGGCTTGAGATATACCCTGACATATTGTGGGCATTTTAATCATGAAAGGCACCAACAGATTAAATAGGGGTCTGGAGTTTTCTAGAGACAGTGAGTTTTCTCCAGCTTTTTTGAAAAATCTGTCGCAAATGGCTCTTCCACTTCCTAGTTTAACGCAGGATGTTCCATTTATATGGGAGAGAAGGAGGAGCAGGCGTTCACCTTTGTTAAAACAGAAGCTCCTTTGGCGCCTGTCCTGGATTATCTGGACCCTGAGAAACCTTCTGTGATGGAGATAGATGCATTAAATTACGCCTTGGGCGTGGTGTTATTGCAAGAGGGGAGGATTGATTAGAAAACCTTGTGTGCTCTTTTAGCCATATAATGATCCTGGTGGAGTTGAATTACCCAATATTTGATCTAGAGTCGCTGTCTGTAGTCTTGGCTTTGCGGGAATGGCAGCACCATCTGCTATTTGCTCATCACCCATTAGTGTTTTGACAGATCATCATGCATTGAAATATTGTTGTAATCTGAGGAAGATAAAGCAGAGCAAAGCCATTGGTATGTGAGCTTGTCCAGTACAACTTTTAGGTAGAGAAAGGCCAGGATCAGCCAACATCTTGGCAGATTGTGTGGATCATGACATGGGGTTGGCTTATAAGAAGGAAGAATTGGAGGGTTGAAACATGGTGACGATGTTCCAATTGGATCAATTTTGCAATGATTGAAGGCGAGGAGAGCGAACCAAGAGAAGAGATCCAACGGAAACAGAGGAAGTTGGCATCTGGTCACTGGTTATGGGCTTAAATGGCGGAAGGTTAGCAGAATGACCAACATTGTACTTTATGGGAAAAGGGATGGCATATTATACCATGATTCATGCGTATGGGTCCCAAAATGATTACAACGGAGGTATTGCAAGGATTTCACGACCACCCATTGGTGGGGCACCCAGGAGTCAAAAAGATGGTCAAACTGGTGTGGCAGATTTACTCATGTCTAAGTATTCAAAAGGACATTATAAATTATGTGGCGGAATGCTTGGTTTGTGCTAAGTCAAAGCCTTCAAGGGAGCCTCCCACTGTTAAGTTAATCCCAATTCAAATTTCAGGTCACTAGTGGGGCTCAATTAGTGTGATTTTATCACTGGTTTGCCAAAGGTCCAGTGGAAGGATGCGATAGTGGTAATCATTGATTGGCTGAAAAAAGGCGAAATTATCCCATGCTCCACCAATTTTGCGGCCAAGGACGCAGCAAAGATTTTCTTTGACATATTATTTTCCTGCATGGCCTATTTGCAAGAATTATTTCAGACTTCAGGAACGAATTGCACAAAAATTATGGTCTAATTTTCTCAGAAATTTGAAGATTTTCTCATTTAAGGGCTTAAAGTACTAACCCAATCTGACGGATAAACAGAGAGGATAAATAAAATACTTGAACAATACCTCCAGTCATATGTTTTTATTGGCAGGACGATTAGGTTTGTGGGTCCAGTTGTTCCAGTTTTCATATAACAACCACAGTCAATCATTAATGGGAATGTCCCCATTTTTTGTTAACCATGGACGTAATACTACGTTGGATGGGGGTTTAGGTGGTGGAGTGTGCCAGGGGGCGGACGAGATAACCTGCAATATGGCAAACATTAGGAAGAAATTATGGGGAATCTGGAACAAGCCATGGTGCAACAGAAGCGTCATGCAGACTGATGAAGAGCGCTGAATCCTATATTTGCACCTGGAGATTGGGTGCTAGTGGTGGCCAAGAACCACGCCATACAGTTGAAAAACCTGAAGATTGGTCCAAATTTTTTTGCCCTTATATAATCATTTAAGCTGATAATAAAGTCACATTGAACTGGAGCTCCTGGAAGGGTTGAAGACCCATCCAATGATCCATGCCTCACAACTTCAAGAATTTTGAGGGTAAGGACTGGAGCGGACAGGACTGTTGAGCCCTCTTGAGGGGAATAAATAGGAGTATGATGTTGTGTTGATACTGGATGTGCATCAGGTGAGAGGCTGGCTTAAGTTTTTGGTGAAATGGATGGGTTATCCATTAAAAGAAGCGACATGGAAAATGCTGGAGGAGTTTTCATGGTGCCCAGAGAAGGTCCAGAGATTCTGGGCCTCACAGGGGGGAAATCTAATGGATCAGGCACAACCTGGTCTGCACATCAACCTAGTTGGCGAAATCTTGAATCCCGCATAAAGCTCAATTTTGAGTCTAATAAAATTAAGTTTTTTAGAGGAGCAGATTGGGAATGGGGTCATCGTAGGTAAAGACTTGGAAATTCAGGAATGGAGGTTGATCTGGAATAACATCACACCGGCGTCCCAAATTCTTTGAACAATGATTAAATGGGATGGGGAGCTTTTGCATAAAGTGATCTGGTCGTCATTCAAAAGTTTAGGTTAAAAGAGCTAAGTTGAGTGGGCTTTTGCAATGCTTTAGAATGAGGAAAACAATAACTGGGAGTTTAATTTCATTTTCTAAGAACTTTTACGACATTCAAAAAATATTTAATACTTTATTTAACCACTTTTTATTTTATAACATATATTAAAACCCAGATCTTGAGGATGAGCTTGACCATCGATCCTTGTCAGACATTTAATTCATTCTCAAACCTGTCATGGAGTCAGACCCTGCTGTTGGAATGCAGTGTTACTGGGACTGTTGTTTAAAAATATGTCATGAAATCTAGACACAGCGTGCAGGTTTCAGATTGTTTTCTTCTGGCTTGTCAGTTATGTGGTCAATGACATAACTAATAGTTCCCAACTCTTTTTAAAGCGCGCTGGGACGAACCCACCCATTACAAAAAGGGCCAGAAGGACCAGAAAGTCCCCTCAGACCCCAAGGGATATTTAGTTCCTTGGTAACCACTCTTGACGATCCTAACAACTCCTGTAAATGAGATGTTCTAACAGCACTTGCAGCCTTATATGATTAAAGAAGAAATGTGGCTCATGGATGCAAGCACTGATAGACGGAATCAATCCATCCCAGTTTTTAATCAATGATATATCAGATGAGCTTAGAATTTTAGAGTATTTGACACGCTCACTGAAAGCCGCATATTGCAGCTTTAACAAACCTGTTGAGGTTTCAAAACTTAAGTGATTGTTAAAGTCAGCACCTCCTCCAATGTACTAATTTAAATCTCTGAAGGAGCAAGTTGCCCTTAAGGCTTCTGTTATTTCTTTAAACCACCATTGGGATGTAGTTTATGAGGATCTAGAATTATTGAGATGGCAATTGGACCAGCAGGCCCCTTATGACTATGCAGAAACTGAGATTTCTGAGAATGCTCAAGTTCCTTCCGTCAGTCTAATTTCCACTCCTATTGTGATTAACTTTAAGCCTAGTTTAAGGGAGATTTACCTGGGACAGAAATTTATATTTCTCTTCCTGTAAGTATATTAGAGATCATTGGAAAAGGCCATTGACCATCATATGGTGAAGTTCATCCACTATTGTCTGAATAGCATGGTCCATTAAATTATGAATCACCACTTAAAGAAATGCCACACTTGAAAACAAGTCCATACTGCCCTGATTCAAGAGTTTGGAAGCAATCAGACCTTGGTCAAACAAAATTAAGCGTTCGTGGATATTCTTTTGAACTTAAAAGAAAGTCCTTTGGAGTTTACCAGCTAATTCTATGCCCAAGAACAACCCTTGGTCACCACTAATCGTATTATGCTTAAAAATGCCATATCCGCGGTAATCTCTACACTGGGATCTTATCATGAGTTCAAACTTCACATGATTTTCTGGAAGAAAAACTTCACCTATATTTTGGAAATTATAGAAAATTCTTAATGAAATTCCTGCGTCTACCTTGAGTTCAAAATCCTCTGCGTCTGCTTCTCCTGGCTGTCCTAAAGTCCACGTTGTTGAGAACCAAGAAACCCACCATCTAGTACTAAAAAAGAAACCCTAAACCTTGGTGCGCCTAAAGTAATGGATTATGTCATAGAGTCAAAAAATTTCTGGAAGAGACTTGATAGAGAGGTAAGAAAAGGGCAGTCAGCATGAAAAACGAGGCGCTCCATGCTGAGATCCTTGTACTGCTTCAAAAACATGTAGTGACCTCTAATGTTCCTGATTTTGTCATGTCAGGAGGAGAGGAAACAGTACCCATTGATAATATAGAGCCCAATACTGCTTACTCTACTTCTTTTAAATATCCTATGTTTCTCACTCTGTCCCCAATTCAGGAGTTTAATAACACAAGTTTCTTTTTGTTCACAAGTTTTCTGTCATGCCATTGTCAACAGCGGTTACCCCAAGGATGTCACTTCATCTATTTAAATAAATGCATCAAGATAGCTCCTGACCTACCTTATAACATGGAATATGGCACATCTGACCACAAAGCACTCAGTCAATTTGGTCCTACTCTTCTCTGCCCATTCATCTTAATAAACTGTCATTAAATACCTCGGCCATTGCATTAGACAACCATAATCATGATATCCTCCCAGGAACCCAGTCTAAATGACTATTCCGCCATCATGCACTATGATGAAAGGTTCTTACCATCTTAGGACATAAGATTCCATTGATTTTTGATAAACTTGTGACGCCAAGATGGAGTTCAAAGTTTAAGCATACCTGTTGGAAAACAAAAATTAGATAAACATGCTTTAATATCACATTAGAGGCTCTTGAGTATGCATACCCCCTCCTGCTTTATATTGATAAGAGTGCAAGCCTATCTATAAGTCCAAGCTGACTACTATGCTGCCAAAGTCCCAGGTCATCTTTAATACCAGGTTGTATCAATATACCCCAGTATAATTGCTAGAGATATAAGGCATGGATAACGCAACTGTAAAGGAGATATAACCTGCCCAGAAATTTTAGATCCAGCTTATTCTGGATCCATATTGTTTCTGCTGGATAGCATCACGGACAAACTTAAAAAGTGTAAAAACTCCAGCTGTTTATGTTTGCCTACTTCCTGTAGAGGCCACTGACAAATTACATACCCTTGGAAGTCTAAGGGAGTTTTGTTTAGAATCACCCCCGTCAGTAGCTCTTGTGAATACTCTATTGAGCGAGAGCTCATTAGCGGGCAATTGAGCCAAATTAACACCTATTAGGAAAACACTCCTACCTCTTCTTAACCTTCACATATTATTTTAGAAAAATGAATGGCGTTTTATATCATTTTGAGACTGGGACGCACAACCCATCTGATCCTGTCCAACCAAAAAAGTAAGTATAAAGGAAGAATCATGTGGCCTTCAAGCTTAAGTAGCTACTGAAGTTGGGTTACTAGTGCCTTCCTGTAGCCCTTAGGCCTCCCCTCTCTTGTTAGTTTAAAAGAAGGATGGTAGACATTGTGTATTAATGGACCATTGAAGGCTTAGCTCCCTTACTAAAAAGGACAGTTATCTCTTGCCCTGGATCAATGACTCTCTCAACCTGATTTCCAGGGCACTATTTTTTCTTTTATGATCTTGCTAGCGGATATTGACAAGTAGAGGTAGACCAGAAGATCAATTCAGATGTGCACTCATACCCAGCAAAAGGTTAATTAAGCTTACCAGGATTCCAGGGCTTTTATACCGCCTAACACCTTCCAACTCACCATGGATGGGATCCTGGGAGATTTTTAGCCACTTTTTTCCTTGTATACCTCAGTGAAATTATTTTTAGCTCTCAAACTTTACCAGTGTTAGTTTTTTGCCCATATTCCTAAACTGCTAGATTACCAGGAATCACTAGGGGAAAATTCCCTAAGGAGAAGTGAATTGAAAATTGGTCAGCCTTAGTTTCATAGTAACTACATTTGAGGGATTTTGGGATATTTGCCTGGTCATATCCATCTGGGATAATCCAGACAAATGCTTAAGATATCATTGGGCAGAGTTGCCGATGAAATAGGGGCATCTGATAGTGATTAACTATCTGGTGTACCAAAATGATCGGTCAGGTTTCATCACTGACTGATTGAAAATGAATAGCAAGTTGTGAGGCAAGTGATGCCACCTGCAACTAGCGAATTGATCAGTTGGTGCATGACCTACCTTAATGGGTAAGAAGTACCATTGCCTAAGCAAGTTGCTAGCCAAATATGGTTGATTCGCTTGGATTAGAAGAAAACGTTAGGGACAGGTTTCCAACACTTTCCATTTAGGTCTTGAGGATGTCTAATGACAGAAATCCTAGCCAGTTTGGGGAAGACCATCGCTTCTGAGATGAGGATGGGTGATTCAATGGCAACGGCTGCCATTTCATCGAAGAGGTGTCAACTGAGGGTTAGATGACTGATTCCCCACTATAAATTCCCTAGGATTCACTATAATAAAACACAGATAATTAGTTCATATTACAGATATATATGTCTAAGTTATTTCATCCAGTATATAGTTTAAAGAGTAAACTATCATCAGCTTTCAATTGCGCTATTCTTCTCTAGGATATTACTGCTGTGTGCGATAATTTGAAGTTTCTTAGAAATTAGAGTAAAGATCTGAGTGAGAATATAGAGAAGAAGGAGACACAATCAGGGATTGCAGCCAACTGTGTGTTAACTGAAGATACTGACACTAGGGAATCTCAGTGAAGATTGGGTTGGACAGAATGAGGGAACAAATCCCTACAATTACGACATCAGAAGTATTTAATCAGGAATACTGGCAGAGCATTGGCCGAGATAGAATTTTTCATACTCAAGTACAGTCAATAGTCATCATGGTATTATCAAACAATAATTTATTATATTATACAATGCAACAAAGAGCACAAGGAAACCAAACCTGTGCAGTAAAAAGATTACTAGAGTTGTTTGCCAATAATAATCCAACTAAGTAAATTTTTACAAGTTGGTGCTCACTACAGGGGTAGTTGAGTTGAGGAATTTATAAAAATTTCATACAAAGACGAGTTATTAAGACTGTGCATAAAGTTAGCCACTGTGAATCAGAATGCCCTAAAGTCAGCGGATCATCAGGAATTCGCAGCCTTGGCTGAACGAGTCACCAAGATGGAGGAAGGGATCAATAATGTTGCGAATTTGGGAACCAAGTTACTTGGGAAAGTAGCTTTGTTAAAGGAGAAAGAAGGGGACCTAGTTTGAGAGGTCATATCTGGAAACGGAGTGAGAAGTAGATCACGCTCATTTGAGAAATTTTAGCGCTTATATAGAGTGACTGATCAAACAGGTCAAGGAACTTAAAACTTACAAATGTTATTGTGAGCCAATTGTGGCAATCAATGCTGAAAAAAGAAGTCCTCACGCAATACTTGGGAAGTTGAATACCCCAAGGAACATGCCACCCACCTTTGCTGCCATTTTGGAGATGACACCCAAAGTCACTCATCAAGTTAGCTGAGTGGCTGAACTGATAGAATCGGCCAGAAACAACTCGGAGGAAGTTAAGGCAACGCCAAAATTGCCAACGTTTCATTGGGATAATGCCCCAGCGTTTTTCTGACTGTTCAACATGACCATGTATGGCTACAGGGATCTTCAAAAGACTGACGGTCATGAATTGCATAGACACCAACTGTCAGAACTTAGTGTTACCTCACCTGGAGGGGGACAGCTGGTCATTTAATGAGGAAAAGGAGGCCATCATGAAAGAGTTCAGGAGTTTGATGCGCATGTCAAAGCGCAAACAGGAATTTATGGGAACCCAGTTACATAAAGATGAGTCTCTAGCTAACTTCGCGGATCAGTTTTACCAGGAGTCACAGATCCTGGTTGGAGTGAAAGTATTGGATGACTTTGATTCTAGAATCGCCTTGCAAGCAGCCCTTTAGCCCTATCATGATTTTCATTGCATGATGTCTTCTGTGTTCATGATGGAAATAACCGCCTCAAAAATGGTAGATAATTTGAAGATTTTGAGAGCGACATTTGATGCCCCAGATAGAAGCTTCAAATCCATCTGGTGTGCAATCTGAATCCCACATAGGGTAACAAAGGTTCTAAAGAGATGACTAATCAAACCGTGTGGAAAAATAAGCCCTAAGAATTCAGATGGTTTAATAAAAAAGAAAAGTTCTGCTATCAATGTGGTGGGAAAGGACATTTCACCATGCACTGTAAGAAGCCAAAGGATCAGATCAAAGTGGTCTAGGCGAAATAGTCAGTAGCCACCAAGGATTTGGGAAAAGGGCCTTAAGCCTAAATAGGGAACAGTCTAGAGCTGTGAAAAAGCCTGTTCTTCTTGACATTATGACCAAAGAAATTGATATCAGCGATCTGTTTGTAGATGACAAGCAGGATCAGCTGTATCAAGTGGTCAATTTTG
>JAKSZP010013918.1:0-31678 GCA_022478985.1 Massospora cicadina | reverse complement strand
ACTGACATCGCAAAATTTGGCAGCGGGCTGAGTCTCTGTCAGTTTGACCTCAAACATCTGGACCAGGGGTCAATAATGTTTCCGATGGTTATCATGATGGCGTTTGGCCCAACGAGTGATGGGAATCCCCCAAGGCCATCCCATATAGGGATGGGGCCATTTGGTTGGGAACAGGTTCAGGACAGCCAAGCCGCCCGCGCTCAGTCATTTATCCATTCATTTAGTTGATAGTATCCCATCAGGCGCAACGCCCAAATTACTATCAGAGGACTTTGAACTCTCATTGATGGCGCCCAATATTTGTTCTATTGATTTAGGGGTCTTATTGGAACTGTCAGGCGATCTGGCCGATATCTCATTCTTCATACTTTTACAGCCATTTGAATTTTGACCATCAGCCCAATTGCCGCCCAAATTATATTAGACCAATTTTAGTCCGATGATCTTGGCACAGATTTCACTAATTCCCCACAACAGTTCTGCCAAGGTGAGTGAGGGAATTGGGGGTGGGATCCAAAGCGGATGGGCTGTCACCCATCACTTGTCAACTATGTGGGCGAGATCGCCCTGGTTGATGAGGGGTACCACCATCCCTTCAGTGTTTTCTTATTTGGGAATGGAAAGATAGCTCAATCGAGAGCCAAAGGACACTCCCCTGAGACTTACAGCAGGCTGCAAATGAGTCCCAAACCCCATTACCCACTTTCCAAGTTTCTGACATGGTATTATACTACCATAACCATATCATACCTAGAAGCAGTAAACTTGGAACAATCTGGGAGGGTCCTTTACCATCATCTACAAGAGAGGAAATGAGTACTCTATCAAAAACATAGCTACTGGTATTATTATTAATCGCATACATGGCCGTTTCCTTTGACCCTACTCGCCCCCCAACATTTTTGAGGGGGGTGATGTCAGACATTTACCTTTGCAGACTCAAAATAAGAATGCTGTAGGTCAAGTTCTGCCAAAAAAGGGAAATGTCAGCCATTTCGTAATATTCCAATGTCATTAAGAGCTCATTTATTAAAATTAATAGTAAAAAAGTTGAGGAAATCAGCCAAAAGTCCCTGGCTGATTCTCGGTGGAACCCCATTAATCAGGAAATCACTAGTTTGTAACCCATATGGGCAGTAGTAAAATCAGTGGGTCAGATTTCTCTGACCATACCACAGACCTCAGGGGAATCATCGGAAAGCACCCCCTGACCCCTAAAAAGTCCTTCAATGCACCTGCGTGGGGACCCCCCCTTTTATAGGCTTGGCGGGAGTCCCCCAAGGTGCAAGAAATTTCTTGGGCGGTGATTGGCTCAAGTTTATAAAAATGTTACCTCATGGGTACATTTGGGACAATCAGAATTCTGCTTCCTTTGTTCCACTGCCCTGATGCGAGTTCCCAACTATGATACGTTGTTCCTGCATATTTCCAAATTCAAACTCATGCAGGCTATTTCAAACATATTCCCAAATTCCCCCTCAACCTTCATATTACTTTAAATACTGATAGTTGGAGGTCAAGGATGATTGTTTTACCTTTATCGCGCGCCTATTAAAAATCCCAAAATCCCATTTTCACTAGCACTTTTCATTTTAAATTTTTATTTTCTTAAATTTATTTGTGGAAACCAGCTGGCGAAAGCACCAGCGAGCACAATTAAGCTGGTTTCCTACATCCACTGGCAAGTCCCATTGCAGAAAAACCGCAATCTATCGGCATTTGGAGGGAGTTATCAATTGATGTGGAGGATACTTTGCTTCTATGTGATGGAGTTAATTTGTGAATAGTCCATCACCAGATGATGGTTGCCATCCTGATTCTGAACAAGCAGGAGAGGAGAGGCCCAAGGGCTGTGCAAAGGCACCAAGAGTCCAGCTTTGAGTAGCTGTTTAAGTGCTACTGCTTCCCGGGCCTCTTTAACCTTACCTTTTCAGTAAGGTTAAAATGGAAGGGGGAGCGTCTTCAGTCTCCACAAGATGTAGGACACCGCTCATTTTTCCAATGTCATAGGTCAAGGGCAAAATATGTCTTATACTTTGATAATAATTCTTGAACTTTGCGTTGTTGTATTTCCCTGAGATCATTTCCAATACTAGTGTCAACTAGGGCCACTGACTGGAGTGTCTCTAAACTAAAGTCCCTTAGGCTCCCAAAAAAGAGGACATCATTGACAGCCTCTACTGGTAGGTGGTGGACATAGGCGGCAGGACTGTTTGGGCCTATTATCTTGTGTCTGTCAGTAATATTAGCCAACAATACTGATATTTGTCCAGCATCTTTTTGAAATAGAATTATTGGGCAGTTTTGAACCTCCTTAATGGACAGATTATCTATGCCTCAGATTTCCAGCAGGTATTCTAAGGGGATGTGTTAAAATCTTGGGCTTAGTTGCTCGCTTTTATCCCTGTTTTTCAACTGCACAGATTCGTGGATCCTTGCGTTGATTATTTGAATGAAATTGAGTAACTGGGGCAATAATACTATGATGACTATTATTAGAGTTAGATACCCAAAAGCCACGTTGAGAGTAAAGTCCAACGCTAGACTGGTGCTTCTTCCTCTTAAAAATATGTTGATACTGGTAGGGAACACTTTCAATATCCCCTTCTCGCAGAGCCAAGAAAGGATTTTGATATAGCCAACTTAAGGATATATGATACTTGCACTCTTCTCTTAAGAGTAATGTAAAAAACAACCTACGTAAAAACAACTAAGCTGATAACAGTTTGAATCTAATTTTATTAGGAAATTATTTGGGGGTTTTTTTAGTTAGAATTGGCACACAAAATTTTCAGCTGTCCGATGAGAATATTTGTGCTCCTATACTGATTTTGACCCTTAATGTTAGGCACTGAATCTCTTCAGGTACTGTTGCCTTGGGTTTTTAGGAAGCGTAATCCTTGGGCATTTGGCGGACCAAACAATTGGTATTATGTACATGAAACCAAAAGTTTTGGCTGATGACAATTTTACTCTTCCTCCGGCGTTCAAACGTTTTGGTAGTTTCTGACAACTCCAATACATTCCACACTGAATGATTCCCTATAATTTAAGTATTGGGGGTTATCCCAATATCACACTATTGCTTAATTTTGTCAGGAAGATGCCCGACAAAATTATCTGTCAGCAGCCTAAAATATTATCAGGGATGATGCCCAACAATAATTAATTAGTTGGCGACTTCTAATATCATCTTGGATGCCACATGATGATATTCTCATCAATTGGCCACTATTTCCAATCCTCTACAACTATAAATTAATCGTCAAATCTTATATCTGGTCAAAGGGTTGTATTATGTGGTCATCTGCAATTCCAACACATCCCCCTTCTTGACCAGATATCCAATGGAATATAGAACTCACAGGAATGGAAGCTGCCTCAGCTGGAGCTCATATTTGGTTTGTCATATTTCTATGTCCTCAGCGTAGTGCAGCTCTGTCTGCACTCAACGCCCATATGCTCAGGCCAGTATGATGACTTTGTATCCTTGGTTGTACCCGTTGCTGCCTCTTCTTGAGGATGGTTCCCATGACATCATGTTGCACTAGTCCCATCTTCGCATCTGTTGCAAGAGAGAACTGGTCCACCTGTATAAACCCCAGGATGCATTGTTGGTTTCTTGCCACCTGTACAAACCCCAGGACAGGTTCCGCTGGCACTCTTGCCACCTGTACCAACCCCAGGACGGGTCTCAACATCTAATTTATAGGTACTATTCTGGCGGACCTATTTTCAGCCCTTTCTGATCCTGCCGATGCTTGGGAATCATGTCCATTAATTTATTCCTTCCTCTACTCTTGGGAGGGCAGAATTTCACTAGATGCATTACTGCTTGAAATAAAATTGTTTCTAATATTTTTTACTTTTTTGTTTTTTTATGCATCTTTTTATTATTTTTATCTTTTCTTTTTTATATTTATATATATATATTTCCTAAGCCCAATTCTTTAAGTATTTTGTGTGGACCTATTGCCTATTCAAATTTATTTGAGGCATGCTGACCAGGGGATGGACAATATTGAAATCAAAACAAAAACTGATCAAAAACAAATGGAAAGAAATAAAACTACTAACCAGGTGGGGAGCGGAAACTGCTAACCCACCATGGCAGAGGGTGAGGGGGTCGTGGGTTGGTCTTCAGACAAATGTGCCTGATCATGGGATTTTAATTAAAGTAGCAGATCAAAGTGGAGAGCCAGGGCGTTGGGGCATCTGCATAGTGGGGGTGGAAGTTGGTGTAGTACAAGTTTTCCACCTCCTCATTAAGATTAGCACGGTAAAGCGCTTCAACAAATGCTGTTACAAGAATTTCAGCTTCTTTGCGGGCTTTGTGAAGTTGGGCAAAAGGGAGATACCTTGGTGGGTGATTTTAGACGAAGGGTTGAATTTGGCAAGTGTTGCAACATTCATGAAAGCAACTTCAGCATCATCAAATAACTTTGAGATGTCGCTTCATGTAGATTCAGGGAAGTCAGGGGGAAGAAGAGGGTGGGCAGGCCATGCTGGAACTGAGCCACTGATTGGGCCATTGCTGTGCATAGGGTTGGGCACCGGGGAGAGGCCACCGCAGCTAAGGTGAGCTGGTGGTCACTTTGGTAGGGGGCTGCATTGGGCAGAGGAGTGAAATGTCTGGGGGTGGGGTTTCATCAAAGTCAGGAAGGAAAAATTTGGCCTGACCATAATTGTATTTGCTGAGAGGTTGACCGGAATGCTCACTAATGAGAACATTACCTGATTTGTCAACCTTCGCCAATAGGTCCCATGGATTTTGGTTCACAAGAATAGTGGCATTAGAAGTTGGGTGGGTGGGAGTGGGTGAAAGGGTGGGTGCTTGGGTGCAAAGGGTGGTCCAAGCCTGGCTCTGATTGGCTAGGTGGGTTTAAGTGGGAGAATGTGGCTGGAAGATTTAGGGGGCTGATTTCCCATTCTGGCCCATCAAATGAGAGTGGGGAGTGGGAGGGGGCAGCAAAGTGCCCCACACAGGACCCGCGGAGGGGGCTCTGAAGCCACATCAGCGGAAGCAGCATGTGGGTAAGCTTTTTTTACATGGTCAAGCCCAAAGCAGAGGGGACAAATTTGCCGACCATTATTGACCCAATCCCAAAAGAAATGCTCCGGTGCTACTGTGACACTAGCGCAGGTGGGATTTGGTGGGCTATGGCAGGGTGGTGTGATATGATGGTGGCAGTTGCGTGAGGGGCAGTGAGGCGCTCCACACCAGAGGGTACTGCAAAGATGAGGCTGGGCTGAATTCCATAAGCCATAAGCCCATGACTAACTGGTCATATAAAACTTGGGGCGGTAGGTGGGACAGGAGATTTGCAAATGATACCACTAGGGTGGTGTCCAAAGGGAGGTGGGTACGGGTAGTGGCAATAGGGGTATTTTTGTAAATTAAAGGAGTTATCGCCACTGCTGCAGCGTCCTCCTCTGTTTGGAACCCAATATCAAAGTAGCCCTTAAATGGGTGGAAGTCAATAAAGCCAGCCGGCGCAAAAGCTGCGAAGGCTAGGTTGATAATTGCCTTGTCAGCATATGGGAATAAACGCCCATAGTTGATGCAGAAGCAAAAACAAATGGTGGAACGAGGGAGGGCGAGTGGATGGGGGTGAGAAGGGTGGATGCGCGCCACCTATTGCCTATTCAACCATCTTCAATATTCAATTTATATAGGCATCATTTGCCAACTTGATAATTTTGAATGGCTCCATCCATAGGCGTCCAACTCATTTTTTTTTAATTTTCAAAGCTGTTTTGAATGCCTGAGATTGAAATTCAATCAGTATATTGACCAGTCAGATAGATATTGTTTGGCACTCATCCCCAAAGATGGTTCTGCTGCTGAATACAATATTGGTGGTAATGTGGCTTTCTGCCCATATAACAGTTCGAATGGCGTTTTCTTAATCCAAAGTCATCAGGTTCTGATCCTATTTCTTGTCAATGGATACGTTTTTCTCTATCTAGATTCATCTAGATCGGATCCTATTTCTTGGCTTTTATTGCCAATTCAAATGTTTGATTAAATCTGCTGATAGATATTTAAATGATCCAATAATCACACAGATTAATTTTGGTAACGTTTTTCTTTGCTAAAGTCATCTGGATCTGATACTACCTTTGGTATTTCTCACAGTTTGCTCATTAAACGACTAATTTAAGATCAACCTACTTCATCCATTATTCTCTGGATTAATCACCTCACATTTCTAATCTCATCTAACACCTCAGAACTTCTCATGGCAGACCCAGTTGCAACCCGAGCTGGTCCTGCCAATGGCTTTATTCCATGTAGAAATCTGGTAGAACAGGTTCTCTTGCAGTCTAGATGTGGAACTATCTAGCACTGCAAGGCCTTTTCCAAAATTTTGGGCAGTTTCATCATCCTCTTGAGGAATCACAACATTTACAAATCGTCGTGATTTCTTCTGCCAGTTTTGGATGCAAATTGTCATTTCCCTTCATTTTTCTAATAGTGGCTAGTTGATTTAACCTTCCACTTGGATCCATCAGGGTTTTTCCCTTTCATAACTTGATTCTACTGAAGAACGACTTTTTCAATGTTTTCTAAATTAAATTTCTAATTCCATCAAAGTGTGATTGTCAACAGTTGGAATTTCGTTATAAGAATGATTAGGTGCATCAAACGTTGCTCCCAAAATCTTCAGATGGTCCACCATCTGTAAGTCGTTATTTTAATTATTAGTGTTGATGCCATAATCTGATGCAATTTGCGGTAGGGCTGGAGCGCCGCCTGCATGGCTATGCATACAACAAAATCATCTAGCACTTTTGCCCCTGCTAAGATTTGGGCTTCTTGATAAAATTGGTCGGTGAAACTAGCTAGGGTCTCATCTTTGCGGAATTAGATACTCATGAACTCTTGTTTACAATTTGCCATCTGAGTAGGGCTTCCAAACTCCAACATAATGGCTGCTTTTGCTTCTGTGTATGATCAATTATCTCTATTGAGGTGAGGTAGCACCAGATTTTGGCAGTATGTGCAAAGGCAGTTCATTACAGTCACTGTCTTTTGTCAGTCCACATAGATGAACATGGTTATCTCAAATAAGTGAAAAATGCTGGGGCATTATCCCGGTGAAAGGTGGGCAATTTTGGCATATTTCAAAATTCCTTGGTCACTCTGCTCATAGAAAATTCTTGCCCAGATACTCGAGAAGCCATAGGAGTGGCTTCAGGAGTTATTTCTGACACACCAGCAAATGGTTTGGGCATATTTTGGGGTGGAGAAGTCTTCCTGATTGGAGTTTTGCATGCCTTTGCTTTGGCATCATTCGCCTTAAATTGTTTGCAATCACATTGGCGTTTCTCTAACTCCTCTATATGCATGGTCATTTTTGCCATCTCCTCATGAAACCATCAGATGCGTTCTCAATCTTCTTCCCATTCGGTTTTCTAAAATAAAATTTCCTTCATGAGTTCGCCCTCTTTCCACTTCAAAGAGGCAACTTTTCCGCATAGGTCATTCTTAACTATTCCTAGTTGTTCAAGCGTTTCCTCCATCTTGATCATACACTCCTCCAATGTACTAACATTAGCTTGAGATTCCAAGCTGAGCACATTTTCATTGACGGCCTGTAGTTCTGCCCAGAGCTTCCAATGCCCTTCCTTGAAAGACATCATTATTTTAAATTGTCTTTCAACAACTCAAATACCCCCTGTATTGAGCACCAATGTTAAAATCCTGGGCTTATTTGTTCGCTTTTAGCCCTGGATCACAACTGCACAGATTCATGGATCCTTGCATTAATTATTTGAATAAAATTGAGTAACTGGGGCAATAATAGTATGAAGACTATTATTAGAGTTGAATCCCAAAAGCCACGTTGAGAGCAAAGTCCAACGCTAAACTGGTGCTTCTTCCTCATGAAGATATGTTGATACTGGTAGGGAACACTTTCAATATCCCCTTCTCGCAGAGCCAAGCAAGGATTTTGATATAGCCAACTTAAGGATATATGATACTTGCACTCTTCTCTTAAGAGTAATGTAAAAAACAACCTACGTAAAAACAACTAAGCTGATAACAGTTTGAATCTAATTTTATTAGGAAATTATTTGGGGTTTTTATAGTTAGAATTGGCACACAATTTTTCAGCTGTCCGATGAGAATATTTGTGCTCCTATACTGGTTTTGACCCTTAGTGTTAGGCACTGAATCTCTTCAGGTACTGTTGCCTTGGGTTTTTTAGGCAGCGTAATCCTCAGGCGTTTGGCGGACCAAACAATTAGTATTATTTACACAAAACCAATTGTTTTGGCTGATGACAATTCTACTCTTCCTCTGGCGATCAAATTTTTTGGTAGTTTCTGACAACTCCAATCCATTCTGCTCTGAATGATTCCCTATAATTTAAATATTGGGGATTATCCCAATATCAAATTAATGCTTTTTTGTTGAGGATGATGCCCAACAAAATTATCTGTCAGCAGCCTCAAATATCATCAGGGATGATGCCCAACAATAATTAATTAGTCAGCGACTTCTAATATCATCGTGGATTCCACCTGATGATATTCTCATCAATTGGCCACTATTGCTGATCCTCTAAAATTTAAAATTAATCATAAAATTTTATCTTTGGTCAAAGGGTTTCTTTTGTGTGTTCATCTGCAATTCTGACAGGATGTTAACATGGACTCAGGTATTAGAAATAGTTTTAGACTTCAGAGGTATAGTGGTTACTTTAGGTAATTAGATCGGCATTCCTTCTTGTCCATCAACAGCAGGTGGAGGCAGCCAGACCTTAGAGTCACTTACATGATAATCATATTGGTCATTTTGGCCCTCACTCATGTGTAGGCAATCTCAGGCCTTGATATCCATCTTAGAATTGCATAAAGTTTCAAAGATTTGGGTGACCCAATGTCCTAGTAGAGTTAAATTTGTCATCATAATGTACCACTGCTGAGTAGCTGTCAGATTCTGGTGGTTGACTCAAAATAAGCCTTTGACAACCATCAGATCAGGTGATTACCCTTTCAACGCTTGAGCTAACACCCATATTCTCACCTCAAAGCCTATTTCAATTATACAATTTGGGCTGAATATCTCATTGATAATTTGATAAAGTATTTTAGCAGAGCGCTCAGCCCAAATACACTCGCATATTATGGCTAATTTCCTATGCCTAAAATCTTAGCAATTGGTCCCAATTATTGGGAACACAATCAACTTAATCATATATAATATTAGGGGATGACCCAAAGTTAACGTCTGAAAATCCCATGGACTTAAGATGAACAAAAAACGTAATCAATTTTCACCTTAGGGTTGAATTCATATGTCAATCTGCATAATTGGTATAATAGCACTTGCGTGGACTGCCCAAAAGGGGTCACCTAGTGTTATTGAGGAAGTGGCCTGTTGACGTCCTTATTAGGGGTGCGTCATTTACTTCAATTGATGCCAAAATATCACAGAGGGTGTATTTCATCAGCAGTATGACGAAACTAAATCCAGAAGATCAAAGGACAATTTTGCATGCTATTATCACAATTTTTGTACCTGAAATCCTCCCAATTTTGAGAGTATTTTGCCACTAATAAACCTAATAAAAGGTTTTAGTCATGTCAGTTCAGGGGCCAAACTGAGGTGGTAAAATATTTGTTGGAGTTTTGTGCTAGAATGTGGCCAGGAGATGCCCTAGAGGTATAAATACTGGCGCCTGTCCTAATGACTATTATCTAATAATAGCTTGCAATAAAAGTTTTATGTATTTTATCCTTTCCTGGTTTTTATCTGAATCCTAACCTTGGAGAAGTGTTGAAAAACTGGAAGGATCAAAATTCCAAGTTTGTATTAAATCCTTCCTCAGAAGAAGTTCCTGAATATGAAGGAAAAAATTATGCCCAAAATTGGCTGGAAGAGTCAAGGCGAATTTAATAGGCCTAGTGAGTTTTTTATTGATCAAATAACATAAACTCTAGGAATTATCAAGGATCAGCCATTGGAAATTTGGCCTGAATAGACGTGCATGATAACAAAATCAAAGCGAGTGATCCTTGGATTTTGACAACTGGTTCTCACACAAAACTGGTGACACTCTCCAAAATGGATTCCAGTAACCAATTCCTGGCAGATTCGGCCAGATGAAGCAGCAACACTGAGATAGAAACTAAAGAAAAGGCCATCTCAAATTATTTTCCCAGTCAACAAGGCTCCGCAGGTGGTACCTCCTACACCCAGAGTCTTGTCAAAGTGGAGGGAGCTCATGCAGCAAAACCAGTCGTCCTAGATAGGGATGAGAATTAAGCCTTGAACAACAAGGAATTTTCAATAAATTTGGACAGTTTTGTCGAGATTGCAGGCCAGAAACACTGAAATTACTCAGGAAATTTGGGAACTCAGAAAGCAATTATCAACTGCAAATTTCTAAGTAGACAGTATGGGCAAATACATTAAAAGCATAATGTCCAATCAAGCTTTATCTGAAGAAAAGCATGACAACCTCAAAAAACAAAGCAACCGATGCTCACCCAGCTTTGAAAAATGAAAAATATGAAAAAGCTCTGTCCATTCAGCCAAAAAACAGCTTGGAAAAACTAAGGGCCGAATTCACACATCAGAATCCAGTATTTCAGAGCAATATCATGAAACTGAATCATTGAAAATTGACACCGATGCATAAACTGATATTTTGAACATCCATTCTATGCCTAGAGTATTGGCAGCATTCCTGACTCCAGATACTTTCCAATGGGAAAGATGGATGATTATGGGTGATGATACACCAAGACGTTAAAGAAGAAGTATAACTTTAGTGGCTGAAACAGGGTGAGATGACTTCAAACCACTGAATTTAGCAAAGTTTGATAAGGATGGAAACGTTCATTCTTTCCTCAAGTTTATTTTGAAAAAGCAATGAGAGGAGCATCAGACCATGCAAAAGGATCAGCACTGATTAACTCACTTGATGCCCATAGCTGTGACCTCATTATGGCCTATTTGGGTGACGATTCGTTTTATATGGATGCCAAAATTGCAATAACCAAAATGTTTGGAGGGCCTGAGAAACTAGAAACCCAAAAATGGGAGCTTCTTAATATCGAATTCAAATAAAACGAGACTATTAAGGACTGCGGATAGATTCTTCCATGAGGCACAAGTTCTGCGTGGGTGCAACGCAATAGATATGTTTGATGCCAAGATTGCATTGGAGCACGCGATTATGCCCTTCCGTGAACTGCACAATATCATGTTGCCAGCATTCAATGGAAGCTTAGAAAACCAAGAGCTTACCAATTACTTGAGAAGCTGTTCCTGTAATTTCAACACAACTAATTGGGCCAAAGATCAGCAAAAATCCCGATTTATTGGGCCCAAAAAGCAACATGATGTCTTAACAGTGAAAAATTTCCAAAATATGAACAAAAAATTTGAGCAAAAGCAGAAAACAGGGCCGATTACATGTCACAAATGTGGTCAAATAGGGCACTTTGCTAGCCAATGCTACAAACAGTCCAACAATAAGCCTGAGGTCAACTTTGCTCTAGAAATTAACAGTGACAGTGAGGCGGTAAAATAGGTGGAGTAGAAGTGGAATGCTCTAACTCCACCAATTTTCAAACCATTCCACCTGAACCTGATGAGCTCTTTAGGGCTGAAGATGTTGCTGAAAATAACCTCAACCATATTGGAGCTAATAATGTCATGATGGTTACTACTCGGGCCACAGCAAAAACAACTAAACCCTTGAAAATAACCAAAGAAGCCCAAGCAGTGGTATCAAAACCTCACGCAAAGCAAATTATTGATCAGGGTTTGGACCTACAACCCAGATGTTCAACCGATTTGCCTGATATTAACAAAATTTAAGTAGCTATTCCCATGAAGGCCTTAGCAGATAACTTCCCAGATATTTGCTCAAGCCTGAAAGCACACCTGGAATCAGGAAACATTCACAGCATTCACACAATAAATACCTCTGAAAACTACTCTGAATGTACTTATGTGGACATAGCAGTGAACAAGGTGCAAGTTCAGGCCATTGTTGATAGTGGTGCTCCTATCAATATAGTCAGTACAAAGTTGGTTAGAAAACTGAAAATTGCACCCAATGTTGCCCACTTTCAGGAATATGGAACCGCTGGAGCACATACAACTAAATCGCTGGGTGCCTACAGTACCTTACCACTCAGATTTGAATCCATTATAGTAACAGCACCTACCATAGTGTTGCCAAATACACACTATGATATCCTAATCGGGACTGATTTCCTAAGAAGATGTCTAGATGTTACCAATCATAAGGACGATACTCTCACCATTCTTGGCCATACTATTCCACTTTACTATAACCGTGATAAACCAGTTGAGAAAAAGAAACCCAGCCTATTCATAAATCTAGCCTAAAAGATGGAGTTATCCTAATTGAGTATTCCAAAGCTCAGTCAAAGATAAAACCACTTCCCACTAAGATTGATGAGTCAAATGGCATTCCACTTCGATCAAATCAGACCATCACTATACCATCTGTAGAAAAAGTAATCATCCCGATGGGACTAACAATTAATATCCCAGAGGGACTTTACGGTGAAATATATCACCCATGGTCTAAATCTCGATTTTAACCAAACATTGCCCCTGGTATTATCATTCTGGGCCACGGATAAATACATATCTTATGTGAAAACCTGCAAATTGACCCATCTCCATTAGGCGACATCAAACAATCGCTTTTCTGCATCTGTTCCCTACCACAGAAATTCACTCATTCCATTAGTTTGGAATTTTTGTCAAATTAAGGATCCCCAATAAGGACTAACTCAGCATAAATAATGTTGTCCCTATGGCCAATTTAAGCAACCTGAATAACTCTGAGAAAGGCCAAGCTCAGGTGTTATTCTCTAAATACTGGTAAATATTTGTACAAGATGATTTTGACTTAGTTTGTGCTGATGGTGTCACCCACAAAATCAATACTGGAGATCATAAACCTATTCAATTACACCTGATTAGATGCTTGAAGTCATTAGAAGAAGCAGTATCTAAGGAGATTAAGGAACTCCTCGATCATGGCATGCTAGTCCCTTCAAAAAGTCCATGGGCAACACCAATTTTAATAATGAAGAAGAAGAATGGAAGCAACTGAGTAGTCATTGATTATTGGAAGTTAAACAACTTCACAAAGAAGGACTCATACCCACTGCCACAAATTGATGACGCCTTGGATAGGCTAGGGGGCGCGAAGTTCTTCTTGGCAATGGACCTTATCATTGGATATTGGCAAACAGATCTTCCCAAAGCGGAGATGAGAAATGTGCAATCATAACCCAAGAGGGCCTATTCCAGCTGTCAAGAATGCCTCAAGGTCTCTGCAATGTGCCCGGCCACATTCCAACGGGCAATGGACACAATCCTGGGAGATTTAATATTGTCATGTATATTAGTGTACCTTGACGATATCAACATTTTCAGCCGCACTTTTGACAACCACCTGGAACATTTAGAGGAGGTTTTCAAAGGCTAGCTGCTTCAAACTTAAAAAATCTAGCCCAGAAAATGTCAGTTATTTAAAGACCAACTAAAATATCTCAGATTTGTGATTGATAAAGTGGATCTTTGGCCCCAACCCTCTAAGTTGTATGCCATCTCCAAAATGAAATGGCCCAAATCCAAGCGCAATATTCAAGTATTCCTAAGCATGATTGGGTATAATTGCTAATTTATCACCAACTTTGCACAGCTTGGAGAGCCGTTTTTCTATATGCTTAAAGATAAGGTCTCATTTGACTGGACTCCAGCTTGCCATGATACATTTGACCAACTCTGATTGGCCCTAATAAGCATGCCTGTTCTTTGATACTCAGATTTTGATCACAAATTTATTGTCCGAACTGATGCATCCTGAACAGCAGTGGGGGCCATGTTATCCCAAGTTGGAGAAGATGGTGAAGAACATCCAGTTGCCTTCACTAGTTGAACCTTAAACGTTCAAGAAAAGGAACTACACGGTGACAGAACAAGAATTCTTAGCTGACATATATGCTTATAAGCAATTCTAAGTCTATCTTCATGGTACTCATTTCAAAGTTGTTACCAACTATGCTTCCCTAAGATGGTTGAAAAACTTATGAGAACCTGAGGGCTGATTAGCCCACTGGGAATTAAAGCTTTAAGCCTATGACTACACCATCGAGCATTGATCTGGGGAAAAATACCAAAATGCTGACTGTCTATCCCAACTACCCACCATCACAACACTTAGTCAGGCCGCCGATGAGTTTTTTATGAAAATGATCAGTGTAGAGTATCAGGATGAGCCTGAATCCATCCAAAAAATATTATTGGATCTATGAAAAAATACAACCATCAAAAATGGGATGCTTTACAAAATTGTCAAGGACAAAAAGTTTATTTTCCCAAGACCATCAGCCTGAACAGACCTAATAATGGCAGCACATAAGGCCATAGGGCATGGCGGATTCAAGAAAATGAAAGAGCATCTGAAGCAATTCTACTACTGGGAGTCAATGCATTTCGACATCCAAGAAACACTAGAATGCTGTGCAGAGTGCCAAGGCAAAAAATTGTTCCTAAAAAGCACATCCTACCAGCTTGTTCAGCCCAACTTTGCTTGGCACACTGTATCTATTGATGTTGTTGGCCCACTTCCAACAAGCAATATGAAGGCCAAGTACATAATCATAGTCATCGACCACTTTCAAAATGTGTTGAGGCCAAGGCCATTCAGAAGCTGGAGCAGCAACCACCGCCAAGTTCATACTTGAAAACATCATCCACAAACATGGATGCCCCCAGGTTATTCAGACTAATAACGGAACCAACTTTACCATCAATGTCCTTCCAAGATCAATAAACTAATGGGAGTACAAGGTGTGCTTTCTGCTCCCTATCACCCCAAAACTAATGGGACTGTTGAGCGTGCAAACGGTACGTTGGTAAACATTATCTGGAAATTACCTCGGCCAAACCATCTGAATAGATTACATATTTATGTTTGGCAGTCTTCGCCTACAATATCTCCTACCATTCATCAACCAGGATGTCTCCATTTCAAGTTATATATGGTAGACACCTGGCCCTACCAATGCTGCTATATTTGGCCCTAGAGGATCCCAGCAAAAATACTTAACCTCAGTATGTTGAGAAGCTTGCAGATTCCTTATCAAACTACAAGCTCAAGCCTTTGACAACAGTTTCACCGAGAAAAAGGCCCAATATCAAAAGGACTTAGAGAATCACTATACACTGAATGAATTCTAAGTTAATGACAAAGTTTTATTTTGCAACGCCCACAGATCGGGCTGAATGCTAAAGTTAGAGCGCATCTGTGTCAGGATATTTGAAGTTATTGAGAAATCGTCTAAACTCATATACACAATCAAGGATATTAGGATCAGCCATATATACAACTGAGTCCATGAAAATGCCTAAAAAGGTTTAATAAGTGGGCTGATTAAAATGAAAAAGTTAAAAAAAAACACAAAAACAAAAACAAAAAATTACTTATATAATAGTTTTATTCTAATTGATATTTTAGTTTGCACTTGAGGTTGGGGAAAAGATCCAACTTCAGACTCAACGGGCATTCAGCCATCATGCTTCAGACTCATTGGCCATTCCGGCTGAAGAGACCAAAATAGAAAAACCAACTCCATTCTCATTGGGCGTTTTGGCTTATGAAAAAAGACCAACATAGGCTAATCAGGAATCTTAGTGCTTATGTTTGAGTCAAGAGGGGGAAATATCAGAGTCTGGTGGTTGACTCAATAGTAACCCTTGACAACTATCAGATTGGGCTGATTACCCTTTCAACGCTTGAGCTAACACCCATATTCTCACCTCAAAGCCTATTGCATTTATACAATTTGGGCTGAATATCTCATTGATAATTTGATATAGTATTTTAGCAGAGTGCTCAGCCCAATTATGCTCACATCTTATGGCTGATTTCCTATGCCTAAACTCTCAGCAATTGGTCCCAATTATTGGGAACACAATCAACTTAATCATATATAAAATTATTAGGGGATGACCCAAAGTTAACGTCTGAAAATCTCATGGACTTAAGATGAACAAAAAACGTAATCAATTCTCTGTCTTAGGGTGATTTTTTGTATGTTGATCCACATAATTGGCACAATAGCACTTGCGTGGACTTCCTGAAAGGGGTTACCTAGTGCTATTAAGGAAGAGGCCTTCTGACGTCCCTATTAGGGGGGCATCATTTACTTCAATTGATCAAAAATTTCACAGAAGGTGTATTTTGTCAGCAGTATGACGAAACTGAAATCCAGAAGATCAAAGGACAATTTTGCATGCTTTTATCACAATTTTTGTACCTGAAATCCTCCCAATTTTGAGAGTATTTTGCCACTAATAAACCTAATAAAAGGTTTTAGTCATGTCAGTTCAGGGGCCAAACTGAGGTAGTAAAATATCTGCTGAAATTTTGTGCTGGAATGTGGCCAGGAGATGCCCTAGAGTTATATATGCTGGCGCCTGACCTAATGATTATTATCTAGTAAATAGCTTGCAATAAAATTTTTATGTATTTTATCCTTTTCCTGGTTTTTATCTGAATCCTAACCTTGGAGAAGTGTTGAAAAACTGGAAGGACCAAATCCCCAGTTTGTATTAAATCCTTCCTCAGAAGAAGTTCCTAAATATGAAGGAATAATTATGCCTGATATCAGCTGGAAGAGTCTAGGTGAATTTAATAAGCCTAGTGAGTTTTTGAACAGTCCAAATACTGTAAACTACAGGCACTATCAAGGATCAACCATCAGAACTTTAGCCTGAATTGATGTGCATGATAAAAATCTTCAAGTGAGTGATCCTCAGATTTTGACAGTAGCCTTGGAGAAACTGGGTTCCAAAAATAAAGTATAGCTCAGGTTATACAGCGCGATGGTGGGGGTGTATACAGTGAGCTTCCCAAATTAGATAGGTAGGGAAGAATAGGCCCCTATAGATTGGGTACTTTGCAGCCCAGCCGTGCTATACTCCATATAATATGCTTATTCTGGAGCGATCTTGATATGCTCATTAATTTGGATGATATAACATTTATTGGATAACCACTGTCACTATGGAGAGAAATGGAATATTATGAACTCAAACAGTGGTGCGAGTAACTAGACTTTTTTCATGGAGGTAGCGTGAGTAACATGGGAGAGTCATTGGAAGAAGAATAAGCAGTATCAATTACTTTATTATCAGCGGTTACCAAAACTTCTTCTTCAGATATGATGGATCCAGGTTCGTTAAAGGTCATGGATGATTCTTGAGGCGTGGTAGGGATGTCATCATGGCGCGCAACGTCCTTCATTCTGACAGACCTTTTCCCAATTACTTGGCAAGTCATTTCCAGCATGTCTTAACGCTGTGCTGGAAGCCATTGCAGTAGGTGCATTAGGGTCAAGGATTCTTCAGATTTTTGACCACATGGTCCCAAGGACGGTTGGAGAAAGCTGAGAAATAGTCTTGGAATGCAGTTATTGTAGGAGTCATTCTAATTGCTTCCTTGATTTCTCAAATGCATGTGAACCCATTCTTTTGGCTAATCATATGCATTTGAACCTCAGGATAGGATCCCACTGCAGAGATGATGACGGTAATGGTGTTGTCTAAGGTATTATGATTGGTGGTAACCAAGGGTTGCGCTTGGGCGTAGAAACGGCTGGCGAGCTCCACAGGGATTTCCCCTTTGTTCAGGCGGATAACCATTGTTTCTTGTCTTTGATTGGCTAGAGTTTGATTGCTGCTAAATTCTTGGATTAATGCCATATTTACCTGCTACCAGGTGATGCATCCTTAGAAAGTGGGAAGTAAGGATCTCCCAAGAAGTGCTCTTAAAGCAGGAATGTATATGCTTCACTTTCAGCCAGTTGGTGGCCTTCCCCATAGAACTCTCATAGGCTTATAGGAAAGAGGCATTGCTTTCCTGGCCAATGGTGAGCCTCTCTTTAAACTATATTTGAAGTTAGTTACAAGAGGTGTGGAGATAATGTTAACGCCAGGAATTGGTGCAGGTTTGGAGATCTCAGTCTATTCAAAGTTGCGGGGGACCTGCTGGTCTATCCATCATCTTAGGCCCTCAAGGTCCTCTTGGATATTGTCCCAGTTTTAGTTGAGGGAGTAAATGGAAGCCCTATGAGCAACCTACTCCTTTAGGGTTTAATATTAGCGCCCTGAAGAAGAAGCTGAAACTCAAGGTTGGTCAAGCGGGTTGAACCATCAACAGGTTTGTTAAAGCTGAGAAATTCAGCTATTGGTATGCTTGGTGAAGGCGCTAAAATTATTTATCTCATCTGACAATGCCTCAATGGAGACCCCAGGGTTGAGGGTGACTTCACCTACTCTGAGCTTACATCCCTGGGCTACATTCCATATTACAACATGTAAGGCGGCTAGGGCTACCAAAACATCCTTTCGCCAAGGGTCATCAAGGTCTCCAGGAGTAGGTGCCATGGGGCCAGTGAGCCCTCGAGGCCCATGGAGACTTTCAGGTCCTTCAGGTTCCTCGCGACCTTTGGGACCTTCAGACCCCCTAGGCCCTTCAGATCCTTCACTACTGGAGATATTTATTGAGAGGTCAGCTCCTGATAATGTTATTGTAGGGTCTGTACCAGATCTTCGATCTGGTGGAGGCGCTGGTTCCATGCAGCTTCAAGGAGTTGGATATTCTGATGCAGTTGGTCTTTGAAGTAGCCAGAAATCCTGCTATCCAACACTATAATCTGGCCTCAGGCTTTGTTGCTAAATCGTCAGTTATTGATAATGGTCTCTCAGTTGTCATGGATAAAGGAGAAGGCCGCGTTGTAAAAATAGACAAAATGGGAGTATAAGTTAGGGGTGAATTACAGTTGCCAGGAGACTTTATGATGATGCAACCCAACTAACTGGAGGAGTTGTTGAATAGCAGGGTGAATAAAATTCCAAAGGTTTCGCTCAGTTTCCAAGGTCAGTTCTTTCGCTGGTAACTGGGCCATGGTATAAAGATCCTGCATGGTAGAGGGATCTGAAAAGGCATGGGAGCGGCTGGAGCGGGCACTCACAGAGTAAATGCCATTTAATAACTGTTAAATAATGTCATTAGTTTTTTCATACTGAAGTTGATATGATTCCCATCAAATGAAGCATAAAGAACTGGAATGTGGTTCTAAATTCTAGAATTTCAGGCTGTGTGGGTGGCACTTCATATCACGAGGTACTAATCCATTTAGTGATGCTTCTTAAATGATTATCAAAATGATCTATATGACTGATAGTATTCTTTATTATTCATAAAAGACATTTTCACTTTGGACATCTTGGAGCCCCCTGTAGTGAGAACCACTTCTCTCAGCATAACAATTTTCTTGATTGTCGTTGAAGTCCAAAAATGAGCTTGAAGCTGAAAATTAGTGGAGAGATCAAAAAACGCAAAGATAAAGAGAATATAGACTACTTTATTGTGTTAGAAAGAGTCAATGATGTAGGGCCATGGGTACATGGTGCCTCAGTGACCTTCATGGCCCTGTAGATCAGAATCTTATAATGCCTTTCAGATAAACCGCCTGTATGGAGCCCTCATTGTACTTCATCATCCTCATGACCGCAGTGGTGGGGGAGGAGCATCTCATGTTTTAATAAGTGGGGACGGGATTCCTGAAGGTGATTCCATATATTTTTGTATGCGTGATGCTTCCTGATTAAATATAGTTTTGGTGCCTTCAGGGAAAGGTTCTGTTTGTGCTAGTTTGAGAGTCAATCTGTTGAGGCTTGATTCTGGAGCAGGTATTTAAACTTGCTCATCATCTAGAAACCTGACAGTGGGCCAATCTTGAATAGCTTTCTACTTGTATGTAGTGATCATGAGTCCTTTATAGAAAACGATGTTGCCAAAAAGGTGACTGGGACTTAAATACCTCACGCTTTTTTATATTCATCATCAAATTCTCTGCTTCCAAATTCTCCACTACCTGACACAGGTAAGCCTCATGGGACGCTTGATTGGGAGAGAGCACAAGATTGTCATTCACGTAGGTTACAGCGCATACCCTTAATAACTCACCCAGATTACATCAATACAACCTTGGAAATTGCAGGCGCATTCTTAAGCCCAAAAGGCATGACCTGAAATCAGAAAAAACCTTTCCTGGTACAGAATGCAATGAGCCATTCCCGCGTTTTTTGATGTGAATCTGTTTATAGGCGTTCAAGCAATCCAACTTGGAGAAGATTTTGTTCTTCTTCACATAGCGGAAATTTTGTGCATCCAGTTGGAGTGGAATGCAGATTGGGTATGGTAACATTATTCAAGTTACCATAGTCTATTTAGGGCAATAGTATACCACTGCTTTTTCCATAATGAGTAGAAATGAGAATATGAGATAAGTACGATAAAAAATGGCTCCTTGACATGTCACTCTGTAACCCGAACACCAATGCTGCCTCTTAAAGATTCAAAGAGTAAATTGGGGAGAGATGCGAACCAGGTCAACTGTGAGCTTAAAATCACAATAAAAGTCTGAGTGATCCAGTAAGGCATTTGTTGAAGAAGCATCAAATGAAGACTCTAAACCCTCCAGACAGGTGGGTAGGGGTGCTTTGGAAAGAACTTAAGCAGAGGCGCAAGACTAATCTTGTGTACATTGGTCCACTTTGATAAGTCGCTCATAGTGCTATCGTCTTAAATGGGATTTAGTAATACATGACTACTTCCCAAGGACAGAGATAAAGTATTGGTCTTTAAAGTAGCTTTGATATGAAATTTTAGTCACTAACCCACTCTTAAGGTAATTTGGTACAGTAAATTTTTGTCCGCCAAAAATTTTCAGCCAAGTGGAACATACCAACTTGATTTAATCCAAGACCTAAACTTTAAAAGTGTGAATACCCCAGGAGCTCCCTGCCCTAACAATACCACCAGGTAAGTAAGATAACACAAGGTAGTTGGTAAGGTTCAAATCAGTAAAAATCGCATAGTCTCCAGTATCCATCAAAATAGTTAAGCTGATTTTACTGAGGGTTAGAAAAGGGTAGCAGAAAGTAGGGAATAATCAGAATGATCTTTACTAATAACAGATAAGCCAAAAAAATTACCAGAGGGTTCTCTTCAGACTTTATTACACCCCCATGATAGATTTTACCATCAAAGAAGGGTGAAGGGTAATTTTGCAACCCTTATCACTGAGAGTACATATCCCACAGTGTCCTCAGCAATATACTTACCCACAATTTGGAGCAATAACTCTTGCTCATCTTCTTCAGTTCACTGAATCATCTTGGGGACAAGCGCGGGTTTTCAGGAGTGATGTGATACACAAGAAGCGTTGCAATACTGGACCCACGAGATATTCCAATTTAACTCTTGTATATAAAATTAATTTTTAATTTTAAACGCGTTTTGGGCAACAACGACACCATGTCTAATCTGGTTGCAACAGATCATCGCTATATAGCACTCTCACAGCTAGGCCTCTTGTGGATGATTTGGCTGGTTATCAGGAAGAGTTTCAGAGGGGAAACCTTATCAGATGAAACTTTCAATTTAATAATTGGGGCTAGACTCTACCAAACCCTCAATTTCATCCAAAATGAGGGGAGTAACTGTGGTATTCCTGAGAATTACAAGGAAATCCATTTCTTTGGGCTCTGTATTATTAGTAATCTCTTCGGTTGGCATCATTGTGGCTAAATTAACTGAAGCATTTAATAAAATCTCAGGTCAAACTCTTGCTCACCCTCAAGTTTCTCCAAAACTGAAAGAAAGGAAGGATAAGACTCCTCCCATTTCAAAGGCGCATGTGAGTTTTTGAGGCCAGTATTTGTAGGTTCCTATCCAAGTGAAACAGTTACAGCTTAATTACCTGCTCTCTTTTCAGTTGGTGCGGGGAAATCACCCCAAGGAGCTTCAATCAGATGACCAAGATTGGCAGAAAGAGTCTGCCCTGCCAAGGAGTTTCTTGCAAGAGTATCCAATAATGAATGATGAAATTACGTTTTAAATACTTCAGGTACAGGTAATCCTGAGACCTAAGTGTATATATGAAAAAGGAGCCTCAAAGGCGCCCAAATCAACAGTGCGCAAATGACCCAAAGAAGGTTTCAAAGTCAGAGAACCAAGAAAAATCTGCTTCCAGGAGGATCTCCAAATTTCTATTGCCTCTAACATTCTCAACATAATTTCCCAAACTCAAAATACCCAGGCAGGGGCCCAAGATAAATCTCTGATGCAGCCACTCAACGCCAGGTGAAGGCAAGAAAGTGCTGTATTTATTATAATGGAAAGAAGTGGTGGAAAGCTTGAAAGCCTGAGCAACCAGGCTGCAAACAGTCCAAAACCATCAAGTACTCTCAGAAAAGGTGGGAGTTGCACTGCGAGAAGTAGATAGAGAAATGTGAGCTGGCTCACCGCCAAAATGAATGATAACGCCATGGTTAAAAGCATTGGAATATGGTGCACAGCCAACGTACCCCATCACTACAAAGAGAAAATCACACATGTAATAAAAACCAGTGAGCCCAATAGAAGGTTTGTTGATTTATGTTATGAGAGTGTCTATGCTGCTCACGTTCCTAAAGGGGTGTTGGGAAAGCCCAACCCCACAATTTTGGAATAACGCGATAATGATAGAGGGAACAATTTCTGTGAAGTAAGAAGGTGCTAAAGGGCCCTGAAGAGGTTAGACTAAATTACGTTATTTGGTACCTCCTGGAGGTTGGCAAAAAGACAAAATATATATTCACATTTAAAATAACATGAGCGGGTCTTATTGTATCCAAGCTGACTGATTAAGATTTAGTGTTTTCAATGACTGTTAAAGATCTATAGTTCCCCAAAAGTTAACTCCGTAGACTAATATGTGCGGCTTTTCTTTCTTGCAACAATCACTTTAGTTACTACGATTTGATTTGAACAGCAAATTTGGATAATCACACTCAGGAAAGATGGGTGATTTTAGTAACAAAAATAATACAACATGGGTGAGCGTCGCAGCAAGCGGTGCGCTTAACGGTGCAACTAAGGGCAAGAAACGCCCTGGAGGGGGACCAGGAACCCAAGCCATAAAAAAATTGCAAACTCAGACACCATCTAGGTTTATGGTATTTACTGTAAAGCACACGCAATACATGTACATTCAATTCAACCAACCTTTGTCAAAGGTGGAACACGGGATCAGACTCTTCCTTGGGGATGAGTCACCAACCCTGTAAGAGAAAAACATGTGAGGCACAGCCCTCACTTTTCCCTCACGCGGTGTATGTAGCCACCAACAACATGGGCCGCGGCTGGATCAATATTGGTTTCAAAACACCTGATGAAGCCAATGCTGCAGCAAAAATCTGCGTGGAAATTGCCCTCCCTGAGGGCAAAAAAATTGTGTGTGCACCGCGCGCACCAGATGTAACAAAGCAAAAACTTTATTCATCTCCTTTGACTCACTCCCCCACCAACCTTCCTCATAAGGTAATTGAGGAGGAGCTCCACAAAGGTCTTGTGGCCTACGGAGAAATCCAACAACTCAAATTACAGCGATTTCGCTTAATGCCCAACCTGTGCACGGGCAAAGCTATCGCTGTAATCAACCCCTTCCCAGAAGTGGAAGAGGATTTATCCAGAATTCCCCGCGCAGCAGAATTTCACTTTGCAGATGGGGGCCAGTTGGCTGCATTCTGAGTTACACTGGAACGCGCACCACCCATTTGCAACCACTGTGGCTCACTGGGCCACAAGGAACATGCATGCCCTGTAAAAGAGGGCTTAATGGAAAATGATTTTGTGAAGAAGCTATGGACGAAGATAATTTAAACTTCGCCAAAATGACTGATGGCCACCACCCATTCTGCTGGGATGAAGATGGACTATACTCCATCGTGGACCCTGTTACAAGTAAACAGCATAAAGCAGCACAAAAAGCCCACAAGAGAGCAGCAGCTGAAGTGGCGGCACACGCGGAATCTGCCATCAACCATGGACAAATTCAGGAGTATATTTCAGATATTCACCGAACCAACCAATCAGAACAATATGCCCAGGTCGAAAATTTTCACAGTAACCAGACTGAGCCACAAAGCGTCATCAGTCATGCACATACTGAGGAACAATGCAACCACAATTTGGGTGAAAATGCGGTGCACAATGCAACAAAGTTAAACCTCAATATATAAATTCCAATCAACAACCCGCATCAAATCAACATGAGACCTGTGCAGGAAAAGTTGATGCAAATGCAAAAAACCGCAATTCCCTTAAATCATTGGGTCAGATCAAGGGAGCCAACAATGGCAGTGAAAGAGTTGGAGTACAGATGTGGAGCATGGCCAAAATGAGCCGCAGTGGGATAGGACCAGAGGGCCCTCCCAACTGCTCCTGAGGTACTACGGGCACCTCAGTATCAATAAGGATGCTAAACATCGCGGGAGCCAGGGCACATGCATCCCAAGCCAAAAAGCTGGAATTCCTGCGAAAACCTCTTGTAGACATCTTGGCCATCCAAGAAACCCACTGCCTACAAGGGGAAGAAGAATCCTGGTTAACCAGGGTCGCACCATCACAATCAGTATGGACGTCTCACTGTGGGGTGATAGTCCAAAACAACAAAAAATTTAAAATTACAAATTCATCATCACACTTGCATGGTCGAGTCCTGGTAGCAACAATCACATGAAAAGATGAAATAATTTCGTTATCATGTATCTACGCATCGTGCACTGCAACCAAGAAAAAAAAATTTTGAAAATATTTCTACTCTCACCCTCCCACCAGATATCATCATGTTAGGCGATTTCAACTGCTGGGATAACCTAATACAGATCAATGGCCTAATCCCAGGGGATACCCACCTGGACACATTGAATATCGCACAATGAAGGCATCTCTTGGCTTACAGGATGCTCTTCTTCCCAATTCACCATTTTTCCCCATATAACAAGACCCAACATACATGAGGGACTGCTCATATTGATGAGTCGTATTGACCACATCCTCATCCCACAATCCCACCACTCAAGAATCTCTAAATTTACAACAAAAAGATCAATTTTTCTGATCACCGATTAGTTATGGTGCAGTTAGCGCCAACCCAATCCCACACACAGGTGTCGCCTTGGAAAAAGCTTCACCCAGAAAATATAAAATTGCCTGAGATATCAGACTGGGTTAAAAACAAGGCTACAAACCCAGAATTCACAGCCCCATTCACTTCAGATCCCATCAGAACATGGGAAAATTTCAAAAAGATTTAATCAACAAAACCTGACATATTGCATCACGCAAGTACACTGCGGACACAGCCACAATCAAGCGTACCTTGGCAGAACTAGACCACCTGGAAATAAATACTCCGAGATCTGGCTATAGCCCTAATTGGGGATGCAAATGGGCAGAAATTTCAGCCTGACTTAACAATCTCATCTTTGAACACCAACACAGAATCAAAGTATCAAACAAAGGTAAGTTCATAAAGGAAGGCAAAACCTGTTTGACATACTTTTTCCACCAATTCCACTCCCGTGGAAACCAGCCCACATGCACACAGGTCCGCAAGACCAACGGCGCCATGGAAACTGACCCTGAGGAGGTCAAGGCGGAAGTACACCGCTATTACACCAAATTATATCGCGATATGCCAACAGATCCACAAAAAATTAAAGAATTTATTCAAACTGCCAAGATACAAAGTTCACCACCAAATTACAATATACTATCCCTTATCACACGGGAGGAGCTTTAGGAAACAATTGGCGGTGCACCACATAGGAAATACCCAGGGCCTGATGGGATACCCTATGAATTTTACAAAAAATATTTTCAACAAATCGCCCCCCTCCTATTGGCGTCAATGAACCAGAGTTTGTTGGAAACAAGCCTATTACCAGGAGGCCATGAATCCTATGTTATAACCTTGTATAAAAAGGGTGACAAGTTGGACCTGGCCAACTGGCGCCCAACTGCACTCTCCAATACTGACACAATTCTAACAAAAATTCTAGCAGCTAGATTAGGCCAATTGCATCTGACGGCCTATCACCCAACCAGTTTGGGTTTATACCAGGGCGTTCAATCTGGAACAACATACACCCTGTTGCAAACATTTGCCAATCCAAAGCAACTGGTGCCCTGTTCTTCTTGGATCAGGAAAAGGCGTATGACCGTGTTAGCTGGCCATACCTAAAAGAATGTCTACATGCCTTCAAACTCCCACCAAGATTCATAAAATGGGCGATGCTCCTAACAGAATCTTCAACCATGGCTGTATGCGGCCCTGGATTCCTAACAAACAATATCAAACCATACAACATCGATGTTTTCCCCCTTGGGTTGGGACCATCTAGTACTAAAAAAAATATCAAACCACACAGAGGGCTCAAACAAGGGGATCCCCTCAGCCCACTGCTATACAATTTCAGCTTTGACCCACTCCTCCGAGTAACTGACTCACGTCTCATGGGGATAACCGCACAAGGACAACCAACAGTTAAGATACTGGCCTTTGCATATGACTGCGTAGCAGGTATAGCAAACAATGAAGATGCCCAACAGCTGGAACACACTCTAGAGGAATACTCTAAGGTGAGCAATGCATCGCTCAACAAAAGGAATACAGAAATCATCCTCTTAGGCAAATACACAAACAATTGGGCCACAACATCAGAACCTCACACCAACACTAGAAGAAAAAACCCAATTATTTTACCCTTTGCAACACCTCCCACCACCACTCCTGTCCGACACCTTGGAATCTGGCTAGAATCATGATTATGCTAATGAGACAATGGAAAGTAACCTGCTACAATGGGTATCCAAACGCGTAGCCTCCCTCAAGGGGAGAACCCCAGGACTAACAGGACGAGTTACAGTTGCTAACTCGCTCATCCTCCCAATACTGTGGTACCAGGCCCATGCGATAGCCTTCTCACTTACCTTTATAACCTCAATTCGCGCGCTTATCCAGGGCTGGCTGTGGCCTGGCTCTCACCCTCCTATACGGACGGAAACACTATTTGGCCCATGCTCAAGCGGAGGCATGGGACTAATAGATTTTGAGAGCCATGCCAAGCACATCCTAGGTACCTGGATAAAGGAAATCCTTGCTCCAGACCTCCCACAACAACATTGGTCCAGAGCAGCAAGGACTAACTTTGCACAGGAGCTCAAATTAACTAACCCACATAGTCCACCCAGACTACTTTCATACCTTGCCAAGCACCCTACTGCAACAGGTCCGCATGGAACCTCCCTCATTTCAAACATATCCTTTGAACTATCCGCCGTATGGGATGGACCATAGAGAACATGGATACTATGCAGGGAAGGGGACGACCCAGCCCCCAATTCAAATTAAGAAACCCAGAAAACCACCCCCCCCCCCCCCCCCCCCCAGAGGGATATTCTCGCAACAACCCCAAGCATAGCTAGGATAGAATACCTAGATATGCTGGACATTCCCTATGATTTAACCACACAGAAAGCAATGTGGAAAATGACACACCACCCACTCCTACAACCAAGGATAAGAGCAAACGCCTGGCGCTGTTTGAGAAGGACCTATAGGCCAGCGGACCGCTCCAACTCCCTCCACAAAACATGTGCAGTATGTGGAGGGGAGGGATCCCTACATCACCGCCTAGAAGCATGCCCCCCAACCAAAGCTATATGGCAGGAAGTCGCACGCCTGCTCAAGATTCAAAACACACAGGAATTCTCGATATCAAAGAGTATCTTTGCGCTCCAGATCGAGTCACCAATCCCATCTACCCTCCGCTCCCTAATAATACACATTGCAATGTGGACAATACACACAATTGCATTAGATGCGTTCAAGGGCACGGTCCCAAGCATTCATGGGATTATTAACAGATTCCATGTCCACTTACTAGAGCACTTCCAAGCCTGACTCTATGGATATATGAGACCAAGACAAAAAGCGCTCATAGAATCATGTTCCCACTCTGGTTCCTCCACACAGACCCTTTCCTTCACACCTGCTCCATAGCAGGGGAAACCCCCTCATAGTAGTGCACCAACCCCCCCATACCTGGAAGTCCCGCTGGCAACAGGGGTAACTTGAGTACCCTGGGGTGCCCAATTTTTATATTTCTTAGTTATTCTCTTAGTTTCACATATATTTGGTAATCTCTGTCCCCTGGTCAGCTTACCTCGGTTAAATAAAATAGATTTAATATGTGCACAGTTCGTGTTGTCTGATAGTAACTGATGGTTGATATATAATAGTATGAAGACTATTATCCGGTTGAATAGATAACAACTTTTGGTCCAACGCTAGACCTGTAGATCTTCACGAAATACTTTTGATATTGACTGTAGGGACTTCTTCCATTATCCACCTAACTTGATACACGCTAAGATCCAGAAGTTTGCAGCATGTCTTCTCATCACGCTGAGTCTGCAGAAATCCCCCTCTAAGTTCAGCTTCTCTCAGGATCCTCGATCCTTACTCTTTATCTGACAAAAATAGTCCCCAAATATTGCACACAGCAATAATTCCTGAAGTTTAATAGAATTTAAATCAGTAATGGATTTTAACTCGAGGTTTTTATTAATGTAAATTATCAGGGGATTTATAGAGGGAATTTGGCGCCCAACCCTCAGTTGTCAGCTCAACCATGAAATGGCAGCCGTTGCCATTAACTCCCTTTGGCGTCTCACCAGTGATGGTCTTCTCCATATGGTTAGGATTCCTTCATCGGACATCCTTAAGACCTAAAAAGAAAGAGCTATAAATGTGACCCTAACATTTCCCACTCAACCCATCAAATCAACCATATTTGGTGAGAGACCTGCTTAGGTAATGAGAATTTTTACCCATTATGGCAGGTCACGAACTAACTGATTAATTTGCTAGTTGCAGGTGGCATCACTCTCCTCGCAACTTTCTTTTTAAATTCCCAATTGGTTGGTGATAAAATCTACCTGATCCCAATTGGTACACCTGATAGTTAATCATTGATCAACTATTAGATGCACCCATTTTCGTTGGCAACTCTGCTCAGCGAGATCTTAAGCATTTACCTGGATTATTCCTGATGGATTTAAACCTGGCGAATTACCTAAAATCCCTCCAAACATTATTGTCCTGAAATCAGGTTCAACTGATATCCAATTTACTCACCATTGGAAATTATCCCCTATCAATCCACAGGTATTATAAAAGTTTGGAAAGGTTGGCAAAAATCCCCACACATCCCCCTCTTGCCTAGATTTCCAGCGAGAATGGGATTGGGAAAGGAGAATACCGCTTCAGACGCCAGGCCTAATATTTCTTGGTTTCTAGTGGAGCACAGTCAATCTTCACTCGCTGCTCATGACAACCTTTGGCATGTGATTCTCTTCCTTTTCCTCCTCACTACTGCCTCCTCAGAGTGTGGTCCCCACGACCCTCTATTGCACCAGGCTGATTGATTTACTCATGACAATGCTAGTCCTGGAAAGCTGGTTTCCCCCCCCGGCCATGGCATATGACCCTTTGTCATATTCAAACTCTTGGTTGGCGTCCTCAATTTCCTGATCTTCCTCCTAGTCCTTGACAGGAGGTCACTGCCATCAATGCTTGTCACATGGTCCAATAAAGATGCCAATTGTATTTGCTCTTGTTATTTTCTCATAAATACTCTTTGATCATATCATTCTTAATCCTTTTCTAAAGAGCTTATCTCATTTTTTTAAGATAATTTATATAAAATTGGAGCTTAATTGATCTAAACAGAATAATGTCAACTTATTATAAAAAGTCTGACATCCCCCTCTCATCCAGCTCATATGTCAATTTGGAGTCTTGGTACCAGCAACTGCTCAACAGTCTGTCTGATAAAGATGCTAAGCTCTTCCAACTGATGAATCAATACGCGCAAAGAATTTCATATGTTCTCTCTAGGACTCATACTCCCAGTCAAGCACCCATAGCCACTCCTTCTGCAGAACTACTGGAAATGGTATCCAACTCCAATGAAACCAGATTAGTGATTGTCTTGAATGACTTGTGGCTAATCCTCTGTCAATGATTCTCAAAGTAGATGTTGTTACTCTCCAAGAATTTCTCATTTTTCAGATACTCCTACTATCATTATTGAACCTCCTGAAGCAATGCCTTCTGCTATTAATTTATTATTCCTCTCTGGATCTGACTTGCTTCCAAAGTTCCTTTTCTGAATTTCCAATTCCTTAAACCAGCTGTTCTGTCAACCAAACTAGTCATCAGAAATTGCAAAAATTTTTGAACTCCTCTATGCAGAATTGAGGGCTGAGTGACTAAGGCTCTTTCCATTACTCTGAACCCTCCAATCTTATGAAAATCCTATATTGAGATGTTGCAGCCTAAGCCCTTTGTTTTGGCAACCAAGTTCCTTGAAGTTGGGCATGAAGCTTCCAGACTCTCCTGGATTCCATCGCTCAATCTGCTTTTACATCCAAGAAGCTCATAGTTGTCATCTTCAGGATGCTGTCCAATCCCTGAAAATCTATCTCGTTTCTGGAATGTCCCATCAGTACCTTCCCCTGATGGCTCTGATTGGGGGCATTATTCAGCAACTCCCGCCTAGTATACCTTGCTTGATGCTGGCTCATATGTCCATTGTTCTTGACAAAGCCTGTCAGTAAGTGCTTAAACCAATCTTCCAGCTCTGGTGCCATAATAGGATTACTTGAGGTTATTTGCCACCTGCTTCTTCTTGTTCCGTTGCTTTTCTCCCCAACCTCGGGCATTGCATTTGGAAAGTACCAATATCTCCATCTCTCTTCCCCTTGTTGCATTCTTGCAAGGATCAGCCTCCACTCAATGAACTTGGCTTTGAGTGGGTCTATCTCTTGCTAGCATCTGATCTCGCATAGATTTTGATGGCTATTCACCCCTACTGTTATACTTCCTCAATCCCCAAGAAGTGACATAGGCGGAATCATCCTCAAGTCAAGGATAACCAATAGAAAATTATAAATATATATATATATATATAATATGTGCTTTTTTAAAGTTTTTTTTAGCCTGCTATATTTTATTAATCTTATACATTTCTCTTTTTTATATGGGACATGACCTTCACTTAGTTCAGCGGTCTATCTTTTTCATTTATTCCCCCAAACTGGTTCTGAGGTATACTATGACCTACCAGTTTTCTATGGTTCAGGGGTCTTATTTGTTAAGACAATCATCTATTTTGGTTCAGCGGTCCCTTTTTAGGAATTAACCAATAAATCAGGACATAACCATATCAAGGGTTCAAAAGTCTTTTGGGAACACTCTTTTTATTTTTATTTATTTATTCAAGGCAAGCCAACCAGGGGATGGACATTACCAAAATGGAGTAGGAAAGTATCAACATGAAACCTGAGCAGGGTCAACTCTGTCATAGAAAGTTTTTTTCACCTCCAGTTTGGGACTCAGATTTTTCTGGTTACATCATGGGTAAGGTTTTCGTGTTATTATACCTACTAACTGCCAATAGCTTCCTTCAGCTGACACCCCGATCAATGTGCAAAGGGTGGGAATCAAACCCGCAACCTTCAGGTTGGCAGCCATACGCCCTACCAACTCGCCTTCCACCCCCAAACACTCTTTTTATTTCTATTCTTTGATACACTGCTTTAAATATTTATTATGGACTCAATTCCCAATCCTTCCATCCAAGAGGTTCTTGATGGAATAGGCGTCCATTGCCATCTTGGTGATAATATCAAACGGACCT